>JAQFVV010013911.1:0-64155 GCA_028023455.1 Epiperipatus broadwayi
TATATATATATATATATATATATATATATATATATATATATATATATATATATATATATATATATATATATATATATATATAATGTTATATCTTTTTTAATGCATCATTGTTGTATATCCTCATATTCCTTCTTTTCTTCATAAATTCTCTAGTCTCAGTAGAAATTTTATTGGTCAATTACTGCTTTTTTCTACCAGCTATCTTTGTTGTGGTTTTTAAAAGTGTATCAGTTATTTTCCTATTAATGTCATTCAAATCTGAATCATGTTCAAAATCTACTAATACTTGAAACTGATTTGTAAGTTCTAATTTAAATTCATTAGAATGTTTCTGAAGATTAGGAATATCAACTGTAAATATTGTTTTTCTTAATAATTTTTGTCTCTCTAGTTTTGTATTAACATGTATCTTACATCTTACTAATCGATGGTCACTTCCCATGTTAAATTTATTAAGAACATTACAATCTTGAAATATGTATTTTCTGTTAGTCAAAATATAATCCAATTCTGCTGTATCTTCATTTGGATGCTTCCATGTCCATTTCCTTTTAACATTTTTCTCAAAAAAAGAATTCATAATATAAAGGGTTTTTTTTTCTGTAAACTCCACAAGTCTATGTCTTCTCTCATTTCTATTACCATAACCAAAATTACCTACAGCATTTTCATCTTTCATTTGTTTAACAATTCTAGCATTAAAGTCTCCCAAAACAATTTTAAAATGTTGTTTACTCTGATCAAAAGCCTTTTGTACATCCATATAAAAATCTTCTACTACTTCATCACTATGAGAACTTGTTGGGGCATAAACCTGAATTATCTGCATTTGGTATCTGCTATTAAGTTGTATAACTAATCTTGCCACTCTGTCTGATATACCATCAATCTCCACAATATTGTTCTTCCACTTTTTATTTATAATGAATCCTACTCCACTTGTATTTCCAATATTTGTGCCTTTATAGTAGAATATATGTCCACTTTTTAAATCAATTATTTCTTCACCTTTTCTTCTAACTTCATAAAGTCTAATAATGTCCCATTTAATATAAGACAGTTCTTCTTCGAATTCTTGCAATCTTCCTTCATTTGAAAGTTTTCTGCAGTTGTAAGTACCTAAATAAAAAGTCATCATCAAATGGTAGCCTGAGTCCGCAATCAGGTGATTCTTAGCACCCTCCGCCTTCGGCCACCAACTGCTGCCTTGGTTGGTAATTTTACAGCCTCCTGGGAATAAAGGCCATGATTTATTTTTGTCTGTCATGATTATATATATATATATTGGAAAAAATATTCTTAAACATGCTCTTGTTCACTTTTATTCATGCAGTTCATTAATTTATCAGAAGTTTAAACTAAGTAATGCAATACTGTAAATGAGCTTCATGAATTCCAAGATGTGGTTCAATACTGATGGGAGAACCACTAAATGGATATAGATCCAAATCGGAATTTGCTAATGATATCATTATGGACATTAAATAGTGTGACCAGCCAAATTATTAAATATTCTTATAATCTTAGATATGATAAGCCATGTCCATATGATGAGCAGAAAATCTTGTTGTGGAGTCAACATTATCAATAATAGGTTTTTAAACTAGTAATGCCTTTCAGTATGCTTATCATAAATTATTATTAGGTCTTTAAGTATGACAAGTAATCTCATCATGCATACATATTTTTATATATCTTCCTGGTACATACATATTGTAACATGTTCTATATTGATCACCTTATTACATATGCTGCTCAGCTATGGTTTGATAAAATCAATGTATATGCCATTCTGTTATAATATATATTGTAATACTTCTGTTATATGGAACACAATAACATAATGTGAGTGCACAAATATACATATATAAAGTTGAAAGGAAACGTAGAAATAAACATAACAAAAATTTGTAGATATTTTTCTACATTTTCTGGAACAAATTAGTCCTAGTAAAAAGTTAAATAATTCTGAATTTAAAATAACATTTTATTATGAATTAAATATTTGCCCTTACCAATATTAATCAGAAAAACCAAACACACACACGTACCATATATATACTGTCATATTCTAAAGAATATCAAAATACTTCAGCAGGAATTAGACTATATGGTGACACTAAAAAGATTGACATTTATAAAGATATATAATTGAATGATTTCATATCTTCTAAACGTTTTGTAGCAGGTTTATAAAAAAGTATTTTGTGGATAAAAAGAGGAAGTTAGGTTATTTGGATTTTGCAGATGGCGTGTTTTTTTTTTTTTTGCAAATATCACTCCAGAAAAATAGAACTAAAAATAAATGCTAAAAAACTAAAGTAATGTTCAATAATTTTTTTCAGTAGAAGAAAAAAAAGATTGATAACCTTGAATTATAATCAGATTATTAATACAGATGGAAACATAATAGATAAATTTTGAAAAAGGAAGTTTATCAAAAAAATATTACTTTATATTATCGGTATGTCGATAATGTTTTTGTATGCGGCAAGCCAAATACAATTAAAGATTTGTTTAAAGAATTAAATAATATAAATGGCTTAAAATGGATTAAAACAGCTTAAAATTTAATGTGCGTTCAGTTCTTCGATCTTAAGATAACTAGAAATATAAGTAAACTGGATTACTATATGTCTATTAAACCAAAAACTAAAAAAGGCTATATACCATATAAATAAAGAGTACCAATGTCACAGAAAATGCAGATTTGAAGTCTTTCTTATTCAGAAATGATAATCTTTGTAAATATTCATCAGATAAAGGCAAAAATATTGAAATGTATTCCAATGAATTATTAAATGTTGGTTATAATTACAATCGTATTTACTACACTATTAAAAATTTCAATATGAAATATAAAAATAGAAATAATAACGTTGATTCTTCTATTAACAAAATTTGGATATCAATACCATATATTTCGAATCAACAATTCATAAGGCAGATTTATTGCAGTATATGTGACATTGTATTTTATGCATCCTCAACATTAAATAAATTGATAAATAACTCTAAATATAACACCTCATTTACAAATAAAAATTGTATCATTTATAAATGAAAATGTAGGTGTGGTAGTAAATATATAGGGGAATCAAGGTGTACATTGGAGAAAAGAACAAAAGAACACTTGTTATTAAAAAGGGCCCAAAATACAAAACAAAACTGCAAAGATAATAATAAGGTACCAGCTTTCATTTTTTACAACCATAATAAATTATGTATATATAGTTTTAATTTCAATTATAATAATGTAAAAATATTGCAAATTGAAAAAAATAACAATAAAAGGAAAATAAAGGAAGCTATACTAATATATAAATACAGGCAAGACTTAATCAATAAGTAATAAGCAAACATTAAGATCACACCATTATTGAAAGATTGACCTTTCAAAGAACTAGTTGACAAAGACTATGAGGATAGTCAAAAGTGCTCCTGAGTGATGACTATATTTTGCCTTTTTCAAAAATTTTTGATTACTGTATTCACTAATATTTATAAGATTATATATATTGTATCAAAGAAATACAGACCGATTCATAATATATATATATATATATATATATATATATATATGATTACAATTTGATGTGTAAATGCCAAACTTCCTATACTCACATCATTGGCACCATTCATATTAGATAAATATATTTTTGATTGTTATTAGCCATTCATTAAAACTAAAGATTATGATATCATTCTTAATTCATGTATAAACTTTAAAACCAATGTAATGATCTATTTTTTTTACAAAATATTCATAAATGTACAGAATCATACCTCTAATTTTACCACTTATTGTCTATGCATACTATCATTTTTTGGCATAAATAAAACTTTCATTCTACTGCACATTCTTGAAACAAATGAATAAAATCAATGAAAGTAAGTAGAGACACTTAAGATACATATCTCATTGAACCAATCCTTTCATTTAGCTCATGTCATAATGTGATAATCATTAATTTATTTATTTAGGTATTGTCCAAGATGTGAGTGGCAGATATTTAGCTATAGACCAGCCAATTATCCCTCAAAATTGATCAATAAATAGATAATACAATATTCTTAGTTAGATGGTAAAGAGAAAAAGCATTAGAACACATCCCTATGCACTCAGTCGAGCAAAGTCTTTTTATTGGTCATTTTAGAAGATAATCAGAGAGGTTTTTCCTACTTTAGAATATTTGATGGCTGCTTTATTTTTCATTTATGGTGCATATGTAATTAATTGTGTAAGGAATACATTAAGGAGCTACATTTTGTAATATTTTCAATGACTGCTCTTGAACGCCATCTATTGACTTATTATTTAATAAATATTTTGTTAAAAAATATATATGTCTGTATTTATTGCTTGGAAGTTCATAAGAAGTTCGAGTGTCATCCCTGTGAGCAGCAGAATCAATCCTGGAACATCCTGGTCCCAAGACGAATATTAATGGCCTCAAACCGTGCAAGGCACTGAGTTGTAAGAAGTTATATAATAGCTGAATTTTGAACTGCGGTCTATGACAATACAAGACTTACAGAATGGTTTTTAAAAAAGATCTTTTTATCAATTCTGCCAAGTCTCAACATCACTATCCACAAATTAAAATAGAGTAGAATCATACTTCTATTGAGCAAATTTCAATTATTTTATCTCAAAATATAAAAGATGCGTATGAATACATCGTGTATAAAAGTACTGTTTTATATTTTAAAAGCTTCAACTGACTAGTTGTCATAAGCTATAATTTACTTTAATGATAATCTGTTTCTTTAAGATCTGTAAAACTACTTTTTTTTTCATATATCAAATGTGTTCACTGGGAAGCGAACCCTGGCCAGCTACTTGGAAGGCTGCTATGCTAACCACTAGGCCATCAATGCTTGACAAATTATTATTATAATACTTCAGATAATAAGAGATAGCACCAATATATTATACTTCAGATAAGATTATTATTCGGCTCACTAGATCACTCATTATTCATAGCATCTTTCAACAGTTTAAAAAAAATTAACAAATGTTTTCACTGTTCTTAAACTGGATGTCCTAGTAAGCATTTACATTTCTTTTACATTTTAGACATTTTTCAATATTTATAAGTGGGTACTATACAACTTCCACAATATTTTTATTATTTATTATTCCAACCCAAAATTTTCTATTTCACATTCTCGGTTCATTAGGCTGTTAAAGGCACTGAACACAGTTTTGGAGATACCAAATAATTTTGATACTTGGATATGCAAAGTTGAATATATAAATAAAAAGGTCATGTGACAATATATAAATAATAAAATCATGTGACATACTATCTAACGTATTTTCAGGAGCAGTTTTCTTTAGTCTATACCATCTATTAAAAGCTTGAAAAATTAATATTAAAATATTTTCATAGGCAAAGCCCATAAATCAAAAACTAATTTGGGGATGTGATTGTAACAACTTTATAGCTAGTACCCAAACATTAATATAAATGGCAAATATGTTTCAGAAAATTTTATACATATATACGCATGTGTGGTTTCAGGAAAACAAAACAACAAAATTGAAAAAGAATGTAACATTTTAAGCAACATGCCTACAAAACACTATAAGCTGAAATAATTTTCAAAAGAAAACTATATTTATATACTAAATATCTATTAAAGTGTATGTTTTTAAATTATTGATTTGATTTTATTCCTTTTTTTCTTATTTATGAAACTTCTACATAAGAAAACTATTTAAATTTATCTTCATTCATTGCCAAAATCTACAACTTATTAAAATATACAATTACTTCAAGCAATATTTATTTACCATAATAATTTTTTTAAATATAACTCCAGGGAGTCCCAATGATGTTTTGCGTATCAGTTTCTAATCAACTATCCCTCAGCAACAACCCTTTTTAACAAAAATAATTTAATGGCAGATAAATATAACTTTCTTTAAAAAAATTTTTTTTTTTGGTTTTAAAAATATACGTAATTCCTATTAAAAGAAATCCTTTTAAGCTTAAATTATACTATTTATATATTTTAGAATAAATAAGTGCGATATATAGAAAATATTCTTCTATACAATGTTAAAGGAGGCTTGAAAAAGAAATATATATTTTTAAAAAAGTGCTTTATGAACGTAACCATTTTACAGAAATGCAGTGATTTTTTTCATGCATGAGTTCACATGGATAACACAATTTTTGTGCTATATTTAAATTTTGTATAAAATGCAATATGTTATAAAAAAATAAATGGTTGTTTTTTATTACACGAAAACATGCTATAGAAAAAAATTAATGTTCAAATATTATATGCTTTAATAAGAGTTTTGTGTGTTTTGTTTTCACCGCATTTGTAATGTTTGATCTTAAATTTGAAATGAATATACATTTTTCAAATTTGAAACAGTTGTGATTTTATTTTGTTTGATACTTTTGTAGTATCTATAATATGGAAGTTTGCCAGAGATTTTTGTTTTAGTTATCAATTTTCAGGGATCTCAAAAAAATCTTGCAAACAATATGGCTGACTACGAGCTATCATAATTAATATTTCCTTTTAGTTTGTTATTTTAATATGATTATAAAAACAAAAAAAAAAATACATAAAACTACAAATTGATTATAATTAAATGAAATTTAATATAAACGCAAAATGAAAAAGATAGGAAAAGAAAGTATAACAAACTTGTATTACAAATGATGTGAATAAATAATAGATCCATCAGTAAAATGTTGATTGACCGTTTTTATAAGAATAGGCACTTTTCTACTTGGAAGAATTACAATAAAACCACTTGCCAGTTGGTAAATTTTCACACAGAAAAACTAAAATACAAGCTCAACAAAAATATTATGGGAAATGTAATAAAATGCCACCATATAATGATAACAATGTTCACAACATGTTTACATTTATATGCTATAATATATATATATATATATATATATATCATCATCATTATCAACCATTATCAATCCACTGCAGGATGAAGGTCTCTCCAAGTTTAATCCATCTTCTCCGATCTTTAGCTTCTCTTCTCCACATCACCCCTACACATTTTCTTATTTCATCCATCCATCTTACATGTGGTCTCCTTCTGGGTCTTTTACAATCTCTTGGAATCCAGTTTAAAATTTCAATTGTCCATCTATTATCATCTCTTCTAGCAATATGTCCAGTCCAACTCCACTTCAATCTTTTAATTTTTTCAATGAGGTCAGTAACACCTGTTTGTTCTCTTACCCATACATTGCGTTTTCGATCTCTTCTTGTTACTCCCAACATACATCTCTCCATACTTCTTTGAGTGGTCTGAAGTCTCTGTATTGATCTTCTATTAAGTGTCCAAGTCTCAGATCCATAAGTAAGAACTGGTAAAACACATTTGTTAAAAACCTTTCTTTTCAAACACATAGGCATATTTCCTTTTAATATCAAGTTATTTCTACCAAAAGCACTCCAACCAAGTTTAATTCTATTATTAATTTCCTCTATTATGTTTCCATCTGTATTAATAATCTGACCAAGGTATTTGTAACTCTTAACTTTTTCTAATTCATCATAATCAATCTTTATTTTCATATTTTGAGCAAATCGATTAAACATTACTTTAGTCTTTTTAACATTTATCTTTAGTCCTACTTTCCTACTTTCATCTGATAACTCCTGCAACATTTCCTGCAGCTCGGAAGCATTATTTGCAAAAACAACTACATCATCTGCGAAATCTAAATGACTTAAATAATCTCTATTTACTTTCACTCTTTTAGTTTCCCATTTTAATCCACAAAATACTTCTTGCAGCACTGCTGTAAAAACCTTGGATTTTCACCAACCAAGAGAACAAGCTGGATTTAAAAGTGGTTTTAGTACAGTAGATCATATTCAAGTATTGAGAGAAGTTATAGAAAGGACAAATGAATATGAGTTGTCATTATGTTTTGGATTTGTAGATTATGAAAAGGCATTTGATTCTATAAACATTTCTTCAGTGATTAAAGCATTGGATCATCAAGGTATAGATCCAGGATATTGTCATATTTTAAAGAATATTTATAAAAATGCAACAGCAACAATTAGATTACATAATGATACTGGGAAAGTCAACATTGAGAAAGGTGTAAGACAAGGTGACTCCATATATATATATATATATATATATATATATATATATATATATATATATATATATATATATATATATATATATATATAAGTATATGTTGTGAATAAAATTTATAACACATTTAATAATATTTTTTAAAGTTAATAGAAACTTATAATTCATTTTCTTAATATTTTTTTAATTTAACAAGTAACATGTGTTTGGAAAAATATTTTTGAGAAAATAAATATAAGCAAATACTTGAGGCTCCTGAAAATATATAATTAAAACAAAAACACTTGGCAAACTTCTGCATTACAGATACTACAAAAGTATCCTTTGCTTTTAATAATTTTATAATGAAAATAATTTTCATAAAGAAAAATATATAAAATCAATATAAACTACAACTAATATGTGTGTCAAATAAATAAATAAAACATCATACCTTTTAAGTTTTAACATCACATAATAAGCATCATGTAAAAGCATAGCTTACAAAAGATGAGGGATTATAAAAGTGAAAATCAAATATTATTATGCATTTTATCTGAAATTTGTCATATCAAAAATTAGACCAGTATCAAATGTGTTCTTACAGAAACAACACAGATTTTTTTTTTCATTTAACTCATTGAATTTGAATTTTTGTTTTGAGTACTACCAAACATTATTTTTTTATTACAGCATTTCCTTATAAATATTTAATCTTAGCTTTTATATTCAAATCTTAGTACTTTATCTGTAAATCCATTTGGCAGAACTTAATCATTCCTAACTTAGAATAATGACACTAACAGTTTCTTAAACTATTTTATTCTTTAGCACCAGTTAAAAATTATTTACAATTTATTAATTTCTGACTATATTATTGCAGTCTCTGTTATACTGACAACCAATAATATAAAAACAAATATATAAAATATAAAATATATGAAATTAATTATATAACCTTTTACAAGAGTCAAATATAGATGCAATAACATGGAAGTACTAAAAACCCACAGGTAGCTATATATAAATTGCCAATAAATGTAAAATGTAAAATGATACATACAAGTATGTTAGTAAATGTTATGTTTGTATATAGTGAAAGCTTAAGTGTCAGTGAGCTCATTCAACATTTTATGTTTACTGACAGTTAGTTTTTATATAGCATGCTAGGGGTTTTCAGTACTTCCACACTATTTGAAAGTAATTAGATTAACTACAATAAAGATAATTGTATGAATATATATAAAAGCAATTAATTTAATTATCAATTAATCAATTAAAATTGAATGGAAAATTATATATCTTTACATAGTATATTTTTGTACATATTGTATAATGTAATATAATTGATACATTTTCTTTTATTATATTTGTAACTATTTTAATTGCTTTATCATAATTTTGATTGCTCCTGATTAATTTCTATAAAAAAAATTGATGTCACTTTATATGTAATGTGAATTGAATAGCTTAAAATATTTGTTACAAATAAATATGTAGGATTTTTCTGATATATATCAATATATTATTTACTTAAATCCTTTCTGATGATATTTAAAAACAATATTCTTGTATTATTGTCATAACATTGACAACATAGTATGAATAAACAAATTTTGTTAATATTATAATGAGAGTATAAAACTATTCATACAGTAGTGCTACCAAATGCAAGCTTCCATAATCAATGGATGCAGGAAGGTTTGTGCATAAAATCCCTATCTAGTGCCTACTCATTTAACACCCTCAGACTAGTTTCTAGATTGTGGCTTTCTTCAGTGAGGAGCCATGGATTTGAGAGCACTGTACCATCCACAATTTAGGTGCAGGGTTCTCAAATTGAAGGCTCCTCACTGATGAAAGCTACAATCTAGAAACTAGTCTGGATATTTTGGATGAATATGCATTAGATAGGTATTTTATGCACAAATATTTCTGCATCCATTGATTATGAAAGCTTGCACTCGGTGGTACATACGGAGAGTTTAGTACTCCTATAATAGCATGTATTATATGAAATGATGATCATATGAAGGTTTGTGTACTTGATTTCATATTTAATTAATATAACTGAAACATTGGCATTTGAAAATTATCTAATGATTAAAAATGAGTTTTTTTAAAGAAAATGTTAGTGTTCATGCATTTTTTGATAAGTTATTGACTTTGCATAGTTTAGTTCAAGTAATAGAATGGCTGTTTCTGGAGGTCAAAGTTCATGAATAATAGCCTATCAGTAATGAATGGAATAATAATCTTTATTTTACATTAATATATTTATAAATAGTTTTGTTAGATGTCATTATGTGATATTATCCTAGCAAATAACCTTTGATTTTTTTTTTAGTAAAATTACTTCTTAAAAATAATAATACTCAAAATTTTGTTTCAATAAGTACATAGCAAAAATAATAAACGTTTTATCAATAGTTTCACTTCATCCAAATTTAAACAGCTATTTTCAGCTCATTATGCTAATATATTTAAATATGAGCCATCATCTCAGAGCTAAAGTAGAAAGATATAAAAATTGTGACCAATCAAGACTCCTATATATTTATCAAAAGTAAATTATACGTCACTATGATCAATAAAAAAGCAATGGGAAGAATAGGAACTAGAAAATAAATAATGTCGGAGCATGAAAATAGAAAATTGAAAAACTTGATCATTTATTAATGTGATTAGTGAAGGTTGATATCCTATTGTCTCAATTTTGAAGCAAATCTATTTATGAAAATAAGATCTGATATAGATTGGGATTCAGAGTTCAAACTATTTATGAGTTCTTGAGCAATAAAACCATTCAACTATTTTATTATTAAATAGATTCTAGAGATAAAAGAATGATTCCATCTTTGTAATGCTATTTTTATATTGAAATACCAAAAATTTTACTTAAACATCTTATGAATAAAGTAATAACATAAACCATTTACTTTATATTGATTTTTTATGTAGTTAACAAAGAAATAAACACTATGATAGACCTACTTTTTCTGCAATAGTTAATAATAGCTCTATTGTTTTGAGTGTGTTTTGATTAGGCATTCAACATCTTGAATGTCATTATTTTGATGTTATTGTCATTCATGTTTCATTTTAGTATTTATATGTTTTTCTATATGCAATCTGCAATACTTATTTGTATTAGAAATTTAAATATTTGTTTTTGCAAATGAAAGGTAATGTTTTACTTTTTGAAATTCTAGTAGCGCACAAATAAGTTACTCTTTAATTTCTTATCTAAAAAGAATAAAATATAACAAGAGTATACTTGGACTTTTCATTATTTTACAGACAAAATAAATATCAACAGTTTTTGAGGTCTCAAAACTGGTCACTTAAACCTATTACAGTTCTGTATTCTAGATTTGTGTTCTCAGAATTATCTGTAATCTATAGATAAAAGCAGTGTATGTGACTGGTGGTATCTGGGTACCACAAATGTCAATATAATATGATAATGAGGATGGGTAAAGGTAATTCTCCTAACAGGAAGTCAATAATTTTTGCACTTAGATTGCATGTTTAAAGACCCTGATAGCCAGTTTAAGCATTGATTTTTTGTGAAATGTTAATACAACAAAAACAAAACAAGCAAAGTGTGAATGCAAAAGAGTCAAATAAAAATATTGGTCACTACTTTTATTTTAAAGATATTATTGACCACAAATCAGATGATAAATGCATACTATAATTTGGATATAGTTTGCGCAAGTGACTTGAATACTATGAGCAATGGTTATTACTGCATTATAATGCAATGGTCAATAACCCAATGATTGTTCATAAAGTATTGGCCAAAAATGCTTTCAGGTACTTGAGTATCATCCTATTTTTTATTTAGCTTCTGTTACCTTTTAATCTTCACCAAAATTAAACTTTCTATGAAAGGAGTATAACCAGTTTGATTTATATTAGGCAAAAACTTATGACAGAGTTTCTGCAGTTAATTACAGTGGAACATTTCAAGAATTGTTTCATACAGTTTTGCAATCACATCATGCAGGGTACTGCATCACAAAAAAACTACTTTGAATAATCAATAAAAAAACAAAATGATAAATAATGTCTAATGTTTTATTTCATGCCAGTCATGTTTTAGTTGGACAAACCACATATATCAAAATAAATTCATATCCTTCATAGTTCTAATCTTTTTTCTTCACATTCCTGTGCCTCCATATATTTTTCCATTTAATAAAAGATTTTCCAATTTTATCTTTTCCATTCAATACTAACATCTCACACTTGTTTTTTCAGTAAATTTAATTTTCAGACATCTTTCTACTTTTCTACACTCCCACAACATCAGCTCCATATTTTTACAGTATTTTCAAAAATGTTATATCATCTATTTAAAAAAAGGCTGCTGCATTATGTATTCATTAATAGCATATTAGTTTGTTCTCATCACAGTTTTATCACCTGATATAAGTTTTTGGTAACAAATAGATTCTAGATGAAAATGCTTAATAAATCCCTGTCCATTGCTGTTCAATCTAATATTTCCAAACTAATTTCTAGCAAATGACTTTTACAAGGAAATAACTTCTATGCCTGATCTAATACACTTTTCTTCTAGGAACTAATTTTTATTTCTTTGATTTACTATCAAGCTATCAACCAAAATTAAGAAAACATATTAATGTTTTTAATTTAAGGCAACTTACTTGTATAGCCATGTAGATCTGAAATCAATTCAGTATACTTTCTGGTATCCTTAGTTGTTTTAATCACAATCAGCTGACATTTATGATTACTAAAGTCATTAGGTGACATAAACATAGTGAAACAAAAATATTTTGCTATTTAATAACATTATAAGCTGAGGTAAGTGATGTCATATTGCACATGTGATTATGTAGTCTTGAGATTCCCATTATGGAAACCCTCATTCATAACTCTAACGTTTTGTTTATTAGTTATCAGTTATTCTAGAAATAATATAAAGAATATAGATTGTAATGGCTATTCCTGTTTAAAATAGATTTTATATCTTTTATAGTCCTAAATTGATAATTATAAAAGTTATTCTCATAACAATCTTTAATCATAATTTTAATCTTATTTCCATAATTTAAATACTTCTATAATCTACTCCTATATACTTTATTGTGTTTTCTATATCTAAAACAAAGGAAATAATAGTTTATTTGTTCATAAGTTAATTCAATTGAGGCAAAATAAATATATTAACCCTCATTCATTTCTCTGAACAAAATTTATTCCATTTTTTTTTTTTTACAAAATTGTATTTGCTTCAATCCAAATTCATTGCAATATATTATGTATACAATATGTTATGTCTAGGGAAGTTATTGCTTCTGGTCTGTAGCTAGTTGATAATCTAAAATCTTAACGTTTTTCTATATATAATAATTTTATTCACATATTCTTCCATTGACCTGGAATCTTATTCTCATCCAACACTTATTAAAAAGTTTTTTTTTTTTAAAAAAAAAAATCAATCCTTGTATATTCCTGCCATATTATTAATTATTTTGCTTTTTTAAATATTTTTCTATTACTCTGTTCCATTCTATATAATCATTTTATTCATGTTAGCATGTATTATGTTCTCTAATGGTTACTTTCAGTTATCAGCTCCCTATTATTTAAATATTTTATTACATTTCATTATTTTTTCTATCATTGTATTTTTTTTTGTTGTATTTGAATTTTACTTTTTTTCTTAATATATCTGGAAAATCTTTTCAGATTTCCTTTCCTTTACTATTGATTCACTCAAAAACCTTATTATATTCACACCATTGGCATCTTAAATGCATTCTTGCCATTTTTTTTTTAAAATTAACCTCTTAATTACTTTTTTTGCAATGGGTTCATAAGATCATTTTGTCACTTTTTTCTTTATATTTTTTCTTAATTTTTATTAAAATCACAAGTTCAAAAAAAAAAAAATCTCAAAAATAAAATATCAATTTTACAAATTAAAAAAGTATAATAAACAAAATTTATTAAGAACATTACAATCTTGAAGTATGTATTTTGTGTTAGTCAAAATATAATCTAATTCTGCTATACCTTCATTTGGATGCTTCCATGTCCATTTCTTTTTAACATTTTTCTCAAAAAAAAAAATGGTAATATAAAGTTTTTATTTTTCTGCAAACTCCACAAGTCTATGTCCTCTCTCATTTCTATTACCATAACCAAAATTATTTACAGCACTTTCATCTTTCATTTGTTTACCAATTCTAGTATTAAAATCTCCCATAATTTTAAAATGTTGTTTACTTTGATCAAAAGCCTTTTGTAAATCCATATAAAAATCTTATACTACTTCATCACTATAAGAACTTGTTGGGGCATAAACCTGAATTATCTGCATTTTGTATCTGCTATTAAGTTATATAACTAATCTTGCCACTCTGTCCAATACACCATCAATCTCTACAACATTGTTCTTCCACTTTTTATTTCTAATGAATCCTATTCCACTTGTATTTCCAATATTTGTGTCTTTATAGTAGAGTACATTTCCACTTTATAAATCAACTGTCTCCTCACCTTTTTTTCTAACTTTACAATGTCCAATAATGTCCCATTTAATATAAGACAATTCTTCTTCAAATTCTTGCAATCTTCTTTCACTTGAAAGTGATCTGCAGTTGTAAGTACCTAAATAAAAAGTTGTCATTAGTTAGAGATCATCGATTAGTAAGATGTAAGATACATGTTAATGCAAAACAAGAAAGACAAAAATTATTAAAAAAAAACAATATTTACAGTAGATATTCCTAATCTTCAGAAACATTCTAATGAATTTAAATTACAATGTACAAATCAGTTTCAAGTATTAGTAGATTTTGAACATGATTCAGATTGAATAAAATTAATATGAAAATAACTTATACACTTTCCTAATCTTCAGAAACATTCTAATGAATTTACATTAGAACTTACAAATCGGTTTCAAGTATTAGTAGATGTTGAACATGATTCAGATTTGAATGACATAAATAGGAAAATAACTGATACACTTTTAAAAATTGCAGCAAAGTTAGCTGGTAAAAAAAGCAGCAATTGACTAATAAAATTTCTACTGAGACTAAAGAATTTATGAAGAAAAAGAATATGAGGATATACAACAATTATGCATAAAACAAGATTGAATATCTTGAATTTTGTAAAATGGTGTGGAAAAGAGTTGAAAATGATATAAGAAAGTATAACTATGAACTAGTAAGGAAAGCTGTAGAAGAAAATAAAAGTCTCAAGAATGTAAAACATCATTTTAGTATTGGTAGGAAATTTATATCTGCAATAAGAAAAAAAGATGGAATTATTACTAAAAAGAGAGATGACATCATGAAATGGGTAGAAGACTTTTATCAAGAATTATATAGTAATAAAGAACAAGTACCTCCTATATCTATTACATCTTCCAAATTGCTCAGAATTTTAAATGAAGAAGTCAGACATGCAACTAAATATATGAAGAAAGGAAAGGCTCCAGGTAATGATAGAATTACAATTGACATATTAAAAGAAGCAGGTGAAGAAATAGAATTTTTTTTAGCAAAGTTAATACCAAATGTCTAAATGATAAAGATGTACCAGATGATTGGAAGAATGCACTATTAATATTAATATTTAAGAAAGGTGATAAAGAAGATTTTAAAAATTACAGGCCTATCAGCCTTTTATCAGTTTTATACAAAGTTTTTACCAAGATAATTACAACTTGTCTGCAGAAAACATTGCATTTCCACCAACCAAGAGAACAAGGTAGATTTAAAAGTGATTTTAGTACAGTAGATCATATTCAGGTATTGAGAGAAGTTATAGAAAAAACAAATGAATATGAGGTGCCATTATGTTTTGGATTTGTAGATTATGAAAAAGATTTGATTCTATAAAAATTTCTTCAGTGATTAAAGCATTGGATCATCAAGGTATAGATCCAGGATATTGTCATATTTTAAAGAATATTTATAAAAATGCAACAGCAACAATTAGATTACATAATGATACTGGGAAAGTCAACATTGAGAAGGGTGTAAGACAGGGTGACTCCATATCTCCAAAACCTTTTACAGCAATGCTGCAAGAAGTATTTGTGGATTAAAATGGGAAGCTAAAGAAGTGAAAGTAAATGGTGATTATTTAAGTCATTTAGATTTTGCAGATAATGTGTTTTTTTTTGCCAATAATGCTTTAGACCTGCTGGAAATGTTTCAGGAGTTATCAGATGAAAGTAGGAAAGTAAGTCTAAAGATAAATGTTAAAAAGGCTAAAATAATGTTTAATGGATTTTCTCAAAATATGAAAATAAAGATTGATTATGATGAGTTAGAAAAAATTAACAGTTACAAATACCTTGATCAGATTATTAATACAGATGGAAACATAATGGATGAAATTAATCATAGAATTAAACTTGGTTGGAGTACTTTTGGTAGAAATATCTTGATTCTAAAAGGAAATATGCCTATATGATTGAAAAAAAAAAGGTTTTTAACAAATGTATTTTGCCAGTTCTTTCTTATGGATATGAGACTTGGACACCTAATAGAAGAACAATACAGAGACTTCAGACCACTCAAAGAAGTATGGAGAGATGCATGCTGGGAGTAACAAGAAGAGATCAAAAATGCAATATATGGGTAAGATAACAAACAGGTGTTACTGACCTCATTGAAAAAATTAAAAGGTTGAAGTGGAGTTGGACTGGACATATTGCTAAAAGAGATGATAATAGATGGACAATTGAAATCTTAAATTGGGTTCCAAGAGATTGTAAAAGACCCAGAAAGAGACAACATGTTAAATGGATGGATGAAATAAAGTGTGCAGGTGTGGTGTGGAGAAGAGAAGCTAAAGATCAGAGAAGATAGATTGAATGTGGAGAGATCATCATCCTGCAGTGGATTGATAATGTTTGATGATGATGATGATGATGAATAAACAAAATTTAAATACAATAAAGAATTTTATTGCAATTTTCTTTCTAAAAATGCTTTTAATTAAAAAAAAAAATCTCCAAATTGTATATTTAAAATTTTGTCATATAAAAATATTTTTTGAAATAATGAAAATTATTTTCCTTTTAAAAAGGAGCAAAAGGTAACAATAAAGTTACTGACAATAGGCATCTTCCATTTGATAATCATATAAATTTTCAATTGACTAATTTTATCCTAAAAAGCAAGTATATTTAAACAACAGCTAAACGTAACTATTATATATACATTAAAAAATGTCTATTTAATAATTTTAGGCAAAAATAATAATAGAAAAGGTTGAATATCTAAATAAATGTATTTTTATCTTATTGTGATGTCAGCAAAATCTGTTATGCAGAAATATAATTCCTCAGTAGAAATTTAATAGGACGCCTATTTCTTTTCTCTTAGATTACCAAAAAAAGTGACATACAAGTATTATAATTAAAATTAATATTTTAATCTATTATATGATTTCCAGTCTATAAGTGATATAAATGGATTTATGCTGTTGAAACCATTTCAGGTATAAAGCAGCATCCTTTGATATAAAAATCACACAAGAATTAATTACTTATTCAATATATTCATGACCATCTTTTTTCCATTTGTTTTTAAATGGCTAATTTATATTTCTTACATATAAAATATACTTCATAAAATATTACACATAAAAAAAATTTATATGCATTATGTTTTATGAAGTATTTTTTTATTTTTTTTTCTTATTAATTCTATTACTGTTACTGTCTTTATCATTATAATCTACTTTCTATAAATTTTAAATTCACCAATATTTTACAATTATTTTCAAGCTATAACTAAATGTATTCATTTTAACCCCATTATTTATTACTTTTCTACTTTTATCAGCCTTTATATAAATTTGTGTTATTAACTTTTCAGACACATTTAATTCTATCAATATAAAATTATTATCATTACTATATTTTTTCTGAGTTCCATATCATCTAAATTTATACATAATCAACAGTATACTTCAAGTATCATATTTTACACCTCATCCAGATTTTTTTATTTATTTTGATAATGCTCTATTTAAAATCTCCACTCCATCCATTATGACTATTTACATTATTTATTGTCGATAATTTGCAAGAATTATTTATAAACTTATTTATTCTCTATGTAAACATTTCCAAGTTTTCTCATTCCACTTTTTCATATCCTCCCAATTTCCAGTAGTTTAATATACTTTGTTATATATTCATTTCCTTTTATTGCATGTTTAATCCAATCCATTATTCTTTATATTTTCTAAAATATTTTTCTTAATAGTATAACTAAATTTTCCCTTTTTTCTTATTACCATCATATCTATTTATTTTGTTCCATTTATATTTTTTGAACCTAAGATATCCGATGTTTACAAGCATCGTCGAAACTGTTGCTATTTTATTTAGAAATTCGTAAAGTTTATTGCTATTCACAGAATGGTTCATCATTGTTTATTTTTTTTAAATATTTGTAATTAATTTTAATGACAAAGTTTCCCGAAATTTATATATATATATGTATGTAAATATTTTACGCATTTCAAATTAAAACAAGGTTACCGTAAAATAAAATTATCTTGAAAGCCTCCTATTAAGAGGTAATTTGAAAAAGAAATCTATTAAAGAAAAACAACAAATCCACTTCTCTTGGAATTGATGGAGTAAAATTTTCTCTGATGGTATGATAATTATTCTTATTAATATGTAATGCATTTTCAAAGTAAAGTAATTACAATATATTTCAAAACAATGTGACTTTCCTTATTATCGCACTTTTTTAGAAGAAAATGTTTATTTTTTTAAATAAAAGGCAACAAATAAGTTATATTAGAATTTTACTTATATATATATTAGTAAAATTCTGAAGTTATTTGTAAACTGTCAATACCGAGAGTTCCGCAGTGAAAATAATAAGGAGAGAAGGAAAATGAACATTATGTATATGAATAGAACAGTTCGTCACTAAAGAGGTCGGGTGATATTCGAGCTCTGGAATGACATATATTGAAAGCTTCTGAATCCACTAGTGCATCGCCGTTCTATAACAATGGAGTGTTAATAAGTTGGAGTAAAGCTGAGACGGCCAGGTTTGTAAAAATGATATCAATAGATGGGTAGTTGGTCTTAAATTGTTTTTCAAAAGATTGTAAAAGATTTAGACAGAACATATGCGAGATGGCTGGATAAGATAGAAAAAGTATTTTTGAATAAATAAAGGGAAAAAATAAAGTTATGAATGTAAGAAACCAAGTTTAATTTAGAAAGACTTTCATTTTGCAGTAGAAAGAAAAGGGTTAAAAACAATATATATTTGCTGGGAAAGATTTTTAATAAAAAATTTTTACCACTTCATAATTATAAATCTGAGGCTTGGACCCTTAACAAAAAATCAATACAGAATTTCAGATCTTTCAAAGTATAAGGAAATGCATGATAAAAATAACAACAGGGAATCAAAAACAAATACATGGATGAGAGAACACAGAAATCATTGATAATATATTTCAGTGCAGCTGAGCATATTGCTAAAAGAGATAATAATAAATGGATAGTTGAAATTTTAAATTACCATCCCAAAAGATTGTAAAGACCTAGAAAAAGACCACATATGAGATGAGTGGCTGAAGTAAGAAAATATATTAGTGTATTGCACAGAAAAGAGGCTAGGCATCAAAGAAACTATATTAAACTTGGAAATAACTTAATCCTGTTGGGGATTGATAATGTATATGTGTTTATTTAAACTTATGTAACATATACAACAAATAAATTTAGCTATTTCTGAATTTATCTTCATATTGTTTTATAATCAAAAGCTAATAACGATTGTAAGCAAATTTTGCTTGTAACAAACATTAAATAATAAAATATTTACATTTTTTATTATTGCTATATTATATGGGTCAATATAGATGCAATAATAATAATCCAATACTATTGATTTTCAAAATTTGCCTTATTGTGATTTTTTAGAATGAAGAATATTTCTGCAAAATACTTTTTACTTTCTTTTTTTATATATTTTCCATCTCTCTAAACCATTCTCATCATGAAAATATAAGTACTGAAAGTATTTTGTATTTTGAATATATATAACTTCCACATTCTCTTGTTTATATCATGATCATCATTTTCAAACATTATAAATCCACTGCAGGATGAGCATCTCTCCTAATTTCATTCCATCTTCTCTGTCTCTAGCCCATCTTTTCCACATCACCCCACACATTTCTTGTTTCACCCATCCATTTCATATGTGATCACTTTCTAGGTCTTTTACAATCTCTTGGAATCCAGTTTAAAATTTCAACTGTTTGTCTATTATCATCTCTTCTAGCAATCAGTCCAATCCAACTTCATTTCAGTTGCTTAATTCTTTCAATGATGTCAGTAACACTTATTTGTTCTCTTACCCATGTATTCTGTTTTTCAAATACTTCCAGTTACTTCTAACATG
This sequence comes from Epiperipatus broadwayi, assembly GCA_028023455.1. Taxonomy (NCBI): domain Eukaryota; kingdom Metazoa; phylum Onychophora; class Udeonychophora; order Euonychophora; family Peripatidae; genus Epiperipatus; species Epiperipatus broadwayi. Next base: position 20,536 of record JAQFVV010013911.1, read on the forward strand.
CATCTTAAATATAGTTTTTAAATAGTAATAATGATATGTTATGTAGATAAAATTAAAGCAGATGGATGTTACTGTAAACCCATAGCAATCTATATATAAACTAATACAAATTCATCAATAAATGAAAAAGTACTTCAGCTTGGATCATATATAAGCATTCAATGTATTGATATACCATAATGCAGAGCCAGAATTCCATATATTAACGGATCTCAGCATAACTGTATGCTATTCTGAAATCATTAAAAAACATTATAGGGAAAGGCTGAGCCTTATTTTTAACATCACCTAAATATTAAATGAAGCAACAGTTAATAGATGTAAATTTCATCTACATTTGAGATATCACTAATATTTGCATAACTTCTGATGGATATAAACGGTAACTTTAAAATTTTGTCCTGATATTAAAAGTCCTGAATTATTGGTGTTTTAATTATTAATATCTTCGTTATACATACTAATGATTTAAGAAGTTATACTGCATAATCCAATACTATATATAATTACATTAAAAACAGTTAATTATTTATTAGTAACATTGGTTTTTTAATTTTTTTTTTCATGTGTCATAGCATCGGCCAGGAAGTAAACCCGCTAACCTAGGCCAACTGCTTATAAGGCAACTATGCTCACCTCTCGACCACCAGCCCTTGATTGGTTTTTTAATTTTGAAGGATATTTGTTTGTATTAAATATGTAATTAGAAATGTTTTTTATATGACTCGATATCAATGCAGAGTTAAAATTCATTACTTTTTCTATGAATTTTTATCCAACTTTTCTTTTTAAAATATATAACAACAAGAAAAAAAAACCTAGTTACTTATTTTTACGATCAAGAAGAAGACTCTTTTTTCGTTAATTTTATAGTAAAAGATTGCTTGACACTTTTTGATTGGTAGACATTTCCCACTTTTTCTGTTAAAACAACATACATTTACTTTGCAAGTTTTTGGCTTATGTTTTAAAATGACAGTTTTCGTTTTTAAAAAAAAATATTAAGATATAATATTTTTTAGAAATTAAATAAAGGTACAATTTACTGTTTTAATTTTGGATCAGTATTTTGTAAAATTGATAAATATTTACTTACTTTTAAATATAACAAGATTTGACTATAAACATTTTTGATTTTATTTATAAAATCAACTGTGCACTGACAATAATTATCTGTCTATATACGCATTTTATTTCAGAAATTTGGATTTTAAGATTTACTAATTTTAAATACTGTTGACTGTTTATTCTTCAGCATATAATAATCTTATAGATTATCATTTATATTTTTAGTCAATTATTTTACTTCTCAGATTTTTTATAAATTTTAAACCAACTAAACCCAAGTTCAAACCCTATCATACTAACATGTCATTATCTTTCCTAGTTTACTAAGCAAATATTATTGGGTTTAACAAAATTTAAAATTATACAACAAAATTTTATTTTAGAATAGACTGGGCTAATAAAAAGTGCACAATATATATATAATTTTAGTCCTTTAAAGTATTCATATATTAAAAACTATGTGGTTTGCATGCTGTTCCATAATATTTGACAATAAAACATATAATGTGCTAAAAAATAACAAAGAATGGTTTAACTCATACCTTTACTCACTCAAATTTTTATCCAGAAACATCATGCTCAAAACTTGGCAAACAACCATCTCTATCAGTTGTGTTCTCTTATAGCTTATTTCAAATAACATTTCTCATCAGATTTAACTCTTGAAAATAAACTTCTAGATTCACTTTCTATTTAATTATCATAACTGTGTGATTTTACATGTCACTCTTCAATTTTGGAGAACACTCAATTAGAGGTAAATAACCTACTATGTTACCTGTATTATTATGGTTGTTTTTTGTCATGCTTATGAAACACATATTTATTTTAGTGTAAATTTGTTAATATTGTACATAAAAACAGGCAAAACTCACTATACGTATGCCACACACAGCAAGCTAGAGTAATCAATGGATGCCAGCAGGCTTGTGCATAAAATCCCATCTAGTGCCTACTCATCCAATATCCCCAGACTAGTTTCTGGCTTGTGGTCTTTGTCAGTGAGGAGCCTTGGGTCTGAGAGCACTGCATCTAGATCTTAGGATTTAATGCAACCCTCCAGCAAACACCTTTTATCTTCATTTAACTACAAAACTATGAGTCTTAAACTGAAACACTTTGATGTTTCCAATTCAAGCCCATCAGCTTATAGTTATATAGGTCTGAACCCAGTTCAGTTCCCATACATTTTGGTGTCTTTGGTTTTTTAATAGCCATAGCCACTAATATCCTATTAGGCAGGATTGGTTTTAAGCCAATAAACATCACATGACCACCATCTCTTATGCTTGTGTATAACTGTTGTTAAAACAGGCAAAACTCACTATACGTATGCCACACACAGCAAGCTACAGTAATCAATGGATAGTTAAATGGAGATAAAAGGTGGTTACTGGAGGGTTTCATTAGATCCTAAGATCTAGATGCAGTGCTCTCAGATCCAAGGCTTTTCACTGATGAAGGCCACAAGCCAGAAACTAGTCTGAGGATATTGGATGAGTAGGCACTAGATGGGGATTTTATGCACAAGCCTTCTGGCATCCATTGATTACTCTAGCTTGCTGTGTGTGGCATACATATAGTGAGCTTTGCCTGTTTTAACAACAGTTATACACAAGCATAAGAGATGGTGGTCATGTGATGTTTATTGGTTTAAAACAAATCCTGCCTAATAGGATATTGGTGGCTATGGCTATTAAAAAACCAAAGACACCAAAATGTATGGGAACTGAACTGGGTTCAGACCCATATAGCTATATGAGCTGATGGGCTTCAATTGGAAACATTAAAGTGTTTTCAGTTTAAGACTCATAGTTTTGTAGTTAAATGGAGATAAAAGCTATTTGCTGGAGGGTTGCATTAGATCCTAAGATCTAGATGCAGTGCTCTCAGATCCAAGGCTCACTGACGAAGGCCACAAGCCAGAAACTAGTCTGGGGATATTGGATGAGTAGGCACTAGTTGGGGATTTTATGCACAAGCCTTTTGGCATCCATTGATTACTCTAGATTGCTGTGTGTGGCATACGTATAGTGAGTTTTGCCTGTTTTAACAACAGTTATATACAAGCATAAGAGATGGTGGTCATGTAATATTGTACATAGTTGGTTATTAATAAAACTTTTTAACAAAAAAAAAATTCTAGAGGAAAGAAAATATATACTTAAGTGACTTAAATCAAAGGTAAGATTATCCCAATTTTGTTTATTGCATTAATTGTCTGTGTATTATTATTCCATTTTGTTACTGTTTTTCCTTGGTTTGTATTTGAAGTATTTTTTGAAGTTTTTTTTTTCATGACTCTTTTTAATTTCGGTATAAAAAATATTGCTTTTGTAACAATTATCATTGAATTGTGAATTTTATTATAAACTCCATTTTTTTATTTCTAGAAGTCTGTTAAAATATTCCTAACATATTATAAGTAAGTACGTGAAGTGATTTATATATATATAACTAATTATCTAACAGAAAGATTGAAACCTAGCGCGCATAGATAAATACTGATCTAGAAATTAAGAATATTTATCATGTGTTATAAAAAAATGCCATACATATAAAAAAATGGCCTCACTAATTAATTACAAACATTCCTTTATCACGTGATTTTTTGGCTAACCACTGATAAAATTATAATAAAAAGATCGCTAAAAAAAAAGATTATTAGGTTCAATAAAATTGTACATAGATGTAAAAGAGATTATGAGTCCAATAAGTTGTACATTTGGTTATCATAACTAGGAATGTGTATGGAGTGGGTAACAACCAAATATCCTTGAGCCGACTAGTACAGTTATGATATGGTGGGATACCAATGTATTAACGATTAGTCAATATATGATATGGTTATATTCCTTTTACTTTTTTATACAAATATTATAATAATATTGTAAATAATGCTTATGACAAAAAAAATCAAATTTGGAAACTTAATTATATCATAAAATAATATTTTCTTAGAAGCAGTAAGGTATCTGCTATAATATAATTTTCAAAATGATATTGTAACCATTGTGAGTTAATATTAAATTTTTAAAATCAAACTTCATGATTAATATTAAATGATGTTTCACAACTCAATATTTAATTTAATTAAAATTTCCAACTGAAATTTAATCAGATGCTAGCGGAATGTTTGTTAAGGATGTGATTTGAATTGTAAATAAATTACACTTTTTTTTGTTTTCCAATTACCTTTTTCTCTGCACATGATAGCAAAATTATCAGAAGTAAATATATGACCTGTGTCACTTTCATGATTTAGGAAAACTAATTTGGGTCAACTTTTAACCAATTGTATTAATAGATGTCTTGACTGAAACACAGGCTTATTATATACCAGTGTCTATATATGTAATATAGGGTATATGAGCACATACATTCAGATGACCCATCACTCTCCACTCTATCTAATAACATTGATACACTCAAGCACATACATGCTGAAAAAATAAATAATTACCAATATACATACTTCATGCTAAACCAGTAATCATCAGTTGGTTCAGATTATCATCTCCCACACATATATACTATAAGTGCTCAGATATATATTAAGATAGACAATCTTCATACTTTAATGAACAGGTTCCAATCATTGGTGATTATTTATCTTTTCAGCATATATGTGCTTGAGTGTATCAGTGTTATTAGATAGAGTGGAGAGTGAGGGGTCATCTAAAAGTCTGTGCTCATATACCCTATATTACCTAATAGATGTCTTGCTTAATTCTTGTATTTAAATTTGTCATTTCAATGCAACTGCTGAAAAAATGATCCCAATTTGAACTCAGTTTTTCTAAATCATAAAAATGACATAACTTACATATTTAATCCTGATAATTTTAGGTTTGTATGAAGAAAGAGATTATAGAAAATGAAAAATAAAATAAGTGACCCTTATTTTTAAATGAAGTCAGGCCCTCATCTTATGTTTTAATGGCAACTAATTAAATCACAATTGGAATTTTAATAAAATAAAGTATGCATAATATCATTTAATATTAGTCATGTGAATCTTACAAAGTACTAATGGCATGCTTAGCAAACTTTTATAATTAAAATTATTTAAATATTTTTACTCTAATATCAAATGGAATTTGAATTTATTTTTATATTAATTACTTATCTTTAATATTTTTATAGTTATATGATGAAGATAAAGTTTATAATCATTGTTTTAAAGATATTAGAATAATTGCTCTTTACTTCATGCTCAATCTTATTATTGCTTAAGATATAACAATTCTCTATCAAGACCTTAACTTAACAAGGATGGATGTTATTTCTCTGAAACATTGGAAATTAAAACAAAATAATACATAGTATAAATCAAATAAGACTTCATATATATATATATAAACAAATATTATAGACAACTACATTTGAATTAATAAATATTTAATTTATTACATCGAATCGATTTTCGTTCAAAATAAACCTTTTCAAGATGTTAGAATAAATCAAAAAGCACATACTTATTGTTCAAATTAAATTTTAAAAATTATTAAAATTTTTAATGTTTAACTGATGACTTTCAACTCAAATTCACGGATTCTTGGTGCAAAATTCAGAAACTTAGCATCCTTTAACCTTAATAATAAAGGCTTCATAAAAATTATGACAAATCAAGGGCACAGTTTATAAAATTTACCATCAACAATCAGAAGACACGGATGACACCAAATGTCTGTAGAGTTAAAAGAAATCAGATGGCATATATTCAATATAGCAGTTTTCTTAATCTTGTTTATAAAAATCTTTAAATAAACTAAAAGATATTATATCCACTGAATTATATAAAAACTTGCTAAGTTTCTGAATTTTGCACCAAGAATCCGTGAATTTGAGTTGAAAGTCATCAGTTAAACATTAAAAATTTTAATAATTTTTAAAATTTAATTTGAACAATAAGTGTGTGCTACGTTAATATAAATCGTGTGACTTTTTGATTTATTCTAACATCTTGAAAAGGTTCATTTTGAACGAAAATCGATTCGATGTAATAAATTAAATATTTATTAATTCAAATGTAGTTGTCTATAATATTTGTTTATATTTTTATATTTAAGTATTTTATTAAGGCAACATAATGGATTCTAATTCCATCATATGAAATATTATTGAAGAAAATTATAGAAATACTTTTAAATTAGAACGTCATAGAAGTATTAATATTAACGAAGAAATGACTTTAGAATTTGATCTACTAAAGGACAATGCAAGTTTTTATATAATTCATTGGATATAACATCTATTAGTTTATTTAAAGATTTTTATAAACAAGATTAAGAAAAGTGCTATATTGAATATATGCCATCTGATTTCTTTTAACTCTACAGACATTTAGTGTCATCCGTGTCTTCTGATTGTTGATGGTAAATTTTATAAACTATGTCCTTGATTTGTCATAATTTTTATGAAGCCTTTATTATTAAGGTTAAAGGATGCTAAGTTTCTGAATTTTGCACCAAGAATCCGTGAATTTGAGTTGAAAGTCATCAGTTAAACATTAAAAATTTTAATAATTTTTAAAATTTAATTTGAACAAGAAGTGTGTGCTACGTGTGACTTTTTTGATTTATTCTAACATCTTGAAAAGGTTCATTTTGAACGAAAATCGATTCGAAGTAATAAATTAAATATTTATTAATTCAAATGTAGTTGTCTATAATATTTGTTTATATTTTTATATTTAAGTATTTTATTAAGGCAACATAATGGATTCTAATTCCATCATATGAAATATATATATATTGATATGAAGATTTTTACGGGTTGCATATGTAAAAGACATATTTTGCAGGTTCATCCGTGTTAAAAAATTTAAATATTAATATACCGATGATGTTTCAATTTGATCAACTCGTGTGATCAAGTCGAAATATTAATATTTAAATTTTTTAACACGGATGAACCTGCAAAATATGTCTTATATATATATATATTGTGCAACAATTGGGGCATACATCATCAATTTTAGTCAAAGTGGGCACTATAAAAAAAAATTTATCACCTATACAAACCCCCTAATTAGTGAAATATCTAATAGATGTCTCTCCAATTTCCACATTGCTTTATCTCCACCTTATTAGGTAGTAAGAATATATTTTAATAGTCAAAAAGATAAAAGTAGAAAATAATAACAACCTTATATATTATATATGGTTTTAAATAAAAATGCTCTATCTGTTTAATAATATTACTTCAAGATATCACTCAAGTTTTGGAAAAAATAATTTTTTAAAATAAATTTACAGCAACATTTAAAATGCCAAAGCAAAAACCATAACTTAAATTCATTCATTAAAAGATTTATTTTATACACAAACTTCATAAAATAATTAATAAACAAAAGAAGAGATTACTAATAGGAGGGGCATTAAGTGGAGTACTTAGTAATTTATAGAGAGAATATGGAAGATTTAAAGATTATTAATATTCTGCAATGGTCCAATTTTTATGAAATATGTTGATGATTATTTATTGATTTTTAGTAAGATTCAGAGGCAAATACATATGTATCTTGAGGAGATTAATAAGTTAGATAAAAATATAAAATTTACAAAATGATAAGTTATCATATTTAGATATTTTGTTAAAGAAGTCATATAAAAATGGTGAGTGCAGAATAGAGACGTCTGTATATAAAAAAGCTAATATAGATAGTAATATAAGTAATTGGAATTCAAATATAGATATTAAATATAAAATAAGTAGTATAAATTCAAGAATATATAGAGCTTGAAATTATTTTTCAAATGAAGATGATTATAGAAAACAGGTAGAATTGACAATTAAAGAGTTTAGGGATAATGACTACCCAGAAAAAAAGTTATAGAAGAAAGTATAAAAAAAATCAGAAGAAAATTTAAAAATAATAATGGGATGGTATGTAGAAAAAATAAAATAGATAAGAATAAATATGTAGATATTAAAACATATAATAATACTAATGTAAAAAGTATGTATAAAAAATTATTAGAATTAATAAAAAGTTGAATAATGTAATAAAATTTAAGATAGTAAATAAGAGAAGGAATATTAGATAATAAATATGTGAGAAAATAGAAAAATGCATAAATGGAATATATAATATTGAATGCAAGTCATGTAAAAGTAAAAATTTAAAACCCAATTATATAGGAGAAACAAAAAATGTAATTTATACAAGATTAATTCAATATAAATATGATAAGAAATTACCTATTTATATGCATTCATTAGAAATAGGTCATAGGTTTGAGAAAGATTGTATAAAAATAATTAATTATACAAATAATAAAGTAGATAGAAAAATTAAAAAAATAATATTGATTAAAATATAAAATCAAATGTTAATAGGAGTTTTTGGGTAAAGACAATAATTTTATAAACATTTATTATTAATAATAATTTGAATATGAAGAATATTAAAAGAATAAAGTTGAAGAAAATGATGATAGAGGGAGATGTTAAGTATAAAATTTTTGAAAAATTTGTCAACTGTGTTTTAAGAAATAGGATTGTAAAAACATGAGTAATTTTGTAATGTAAGAAAATATTTTTTAATGTGGAAAATGTTAATAGTTAATTATAAAATATTGAATAAAAATAAGAAAAGGTTATAATTTGATTAAACATATGAGTAAAAAGATAATATGTATTAAATAGTAGAATAAAAAGTTAAAGTTTTTTAAAATTATAATAATTTTTAAAAATAATATAAAATAAATGTGGATAGAATTAATTAAGAATAAAGTAATAAAATGAAAAATGATTATTTATAATGGTCAGGTTAAAGTGTATGTTTTCATTTGTTATTTAATTATGTATATGAATGTGTATAAAATTTATTAATTGTATAATTATATATTTGGATATTATAGCTCTGATGATGATTACAGGACAGTTGAAACTGTTAGAATAAATTTTTCATATAAAAAAAATAGTATTGCTAAAGTGCTTAAGGAAGTTGTAAATAGTATGATTTGTAAACGATAAGATATTATACATGTATGCGTATAAATGTGATTACATTTATATGCATACTTATAAATAATTATTTAAATAAATTTATTGTAACAATGATTATTAGAAAAATTTGTAACAATAATTCCACTAGAAAATCAAGCATAATGATAGTAAACTTTGGATATCACTTTTAAAAAAACAATAAGCAGATCACTAAAAAAGGGGGTTCTTTTTTTGTTCTTTTGAAAAGTGTATATATTACTTTATATATAGACATTATCTACTCAAAGAATGGTTTCTTACTATAAAGATTTTATACTATAATAAGTAGTGAAATGTATTTATTTAAAGTTTACATGTTGAAGGAAAACTTGAAAAAGGAAGTTTTTATGTCTGCTTCAAACAGTGAGTTCTTAAATTCAGATCATGGCTTAGCTACACCTAAAACACATTAGCATAGTATTCTAAAAGAATTTATTCACCTAAAATAAAAAAAATTCCAAATATATGTGGTTTGAATTTAAATAGCATTTGATATATGTATACAATTTCATTAAAATCGATCTTAAAACCCCATATATGTAACAATGATAAATTGCCTTGCAAATAAAACATTAGCAATAACAGATTGAATATACCTATTGCTGCCAAAGTAAATATCAAAAATTAACTTCAAAAACATTTATCACTGTGCTTAGAAGATGGGCACAATTGAATATATTTTAACAGAAATTTAAGGAAATTATTTATTTTTTGTGCAAATCCTAATGCCTGAGGATTATGTTGTATCATAGTGGAATATATCTAATGGTTATGTTTTAGGAATGTATGTATGACAACAAAATTAAACAAACTTTTCAAAGTAGTTTTGATGGTTCCTACATTTCTATATTCATTGCTATACATTTAAAGATCAGCCTTTCAAGCTATTGTGCATGCACTTTTTTATGAGTGTTAATAATAAATGAATACTTTCATTCCCAACATGAGATATAGTATTTATGGAAGAATAAAATGAATCCACTCATAAAAAAGCGCATGTGCAATAGCTTGAAAGGCTGATCTTTAAATGTATTACAATTATAAACATAGCGCTATATAACATAAATACTTATTTATATTCATTGATAAAACTGAAGTTATACAATATTTGCTCATAGAAAGCTAACTAATGTGAATTAAATAAGATTGCTAACAACAAAATCACCTAAAGATTTAAGGGAAAATTGTGAACAGTTTTTGGATATTTAAATCCTCCATAAACCCAGTATAAATTAATATGCACTGAATCCTTTAAAATGTTTATGCATGTATAAATATTATGTGTTTTAGTACTTTTTCATTGTCAACTTCTTTCAAATGCTTTTGTTTATAAAATTAATAGTCGACATTGGTAAATGTCATAGAGGAAAACGTTTTTTATGCATATATAATTGAAGGCAAAACTTGATAATTAGTTGAATCATCATTAAATAATAATAATTTTATATTCGACTTAACTTATTTAGATTTCATTTTACTCCAAATCAGAATAAGTCATCAAATTATATAAACTTCATAGATTTACTAAATGAGAGTAGTCACAGATTTTCCTTTAAGTTTAAATTTGTCCTTTGTCTAAAATCATAAGTGATTTATACATTAAATAAATACCATATATTATATTTATTAGCTTATATTTTACTAAGAGTATTTATAAATTATTGTATCTTAACATAAATAAATTGCTATTATTGTTATCATTAATTTATAGTCATTTACTTTAGTCAAACAAGGTATATGAATGAATGACCTGTAATGTGTATAATTTAAAGAAATTTTATCTTTACATTTATTTAGATCAAATAAAAATTAGAATATTATTTTATGAAACCTTATTACATATACATTAGAGCTAGCATTCCTATGACATTATGTATTTTTTAAACTTGCAGTAGTATGGATTTTTTGACTTGAGGAATCACATTAGCATAAATTTTAGCAAAGTTCTTTCTGTGAGATAAGTGTAAATTCAACTTTGTATTCAATAGAGTTTTTGTTCTTTGTGCACCTAAAGTTTGAATGAATTAAAAAACTGGTAAAATGATTTAGTAAATGAAAATTTTTGCTTTTAAAGTCCAATTTAAGTGTCAAGCCATGATGTTTCCAAGGTAACAACTAAAACTTGTTTTACCATATATATAAATGTAAAAGTATAATACACACAAACAAACAATTTAACGGTAAAAATATTATATTTTAAATTCTTTAGTAGCATTTTCAATTAAGTAGTAATCTTCATCAGCATTAAAATTTGAAATTCATTTAAAACTGACAAAGATTACTATGCAATTGAAAGCGCTACTAAAGAATTTAAAATATAATATTTTTTACAATTAAATTGTTTATATATATATATATCAATAGATGGAACTTTACCAAGACCTCCAAACAAGCGTATTTGTTTACATAAACATCAGAGTCAATATTGACTGTCTCTTTCATTTTGCTCCACCCTCAGATCAGCTGATTTCAAGCTGATTTGCTCTCATCAGTGAAGGGATAGGAGTTAGAAACTAGACCTAAATATTAACTCCAATCCCTTCACTGATGAGAGCAAATCAGCTTGAAATCAGCTGATCTGAGGGTGGAGCAAAATGAAAGAGACAGTGAATGTTGACTCTGATGTTTATGTAAACAAATATGCTTGTTTGGAGGTCTTGGTAAAGCTCCATCTATTGATCAATAATACAAGCGGTAGCAGGTTTTTACGTATATAAAACTTGTTTTGTTTTTCATAAATGTACCTTTAAAGTTTTCTTGCAATGATATAGATTGCAGAAGCTTTGATTATGTGGAGAAACTGAACTGATATCAGACCCACATAGCTATCTAGTTTGATAGGCTGAGTTTGAAGACATTTAGGTGTCTAAAAAATTCATGCTTGCAAAATGTTAGAAACGTTTTGCATAAAACGCTTGGAGTTAATATTTAGGTCTAGTTTCTAACTCCTATCCCTTCACTGATGAGAGCAAATCAGCTGATCTGAGAGGGTGGAGCAAAATGAAATAGACAGTGAATATTGACTCTGACATTTATGTAAACAAATACGCTTGCTTGGAGGTCTTGGTAAAGCTCCATCTATTGATCAATAATACAAGCGATAGCAGGTTTTTACATATATAAAACTTGTTTTGTTTTTCATATATATATATATATATATATATATTGATAATAAAATTAGCTCCAGTCTTGATAGTGATTTTGAAAAGAACCGTTCTGCTTGCAATTTTGTAAGAGTTGGTCAGAAGAGTTTTTAATATTTTAAGCAGGGACCAACAAGACCAACTGCAAAGTTTGGATAATGATTTTGAAGAGAGCAGTATGTTGTTGGCTGTAGCAAAGAATTGGCAGTCAGTTACCATAAACTGATGTAGCTGAAGGCAAGATAGTAGACTGTTTTCTTTAGCAGGAGTTTGAATTCACATGAAGAAAATGACCCACTTTTTTATGCTGAAATTCATAGCCTGAAATTTATCAAACCAAGAGCAGATTGCCTGGAATAATCCTAGATAGAGCAGAGACCAACTACAAATCAAGATTTTACATGGATTGCATACTTTTACCTGATGATGACAACAAACATGGATTATATTTTTATAAAAGACCAAACAAAACATCTTTCTAAAAAAAAAAGAAATTTATGAATAAAGTTAGCTTCATAAAAATACGTTTTATTAATAATAAATCGTGAATACTAGATGTCTTGAATGTAGATAACCAAAAGGCATTTTATTCAATATTTATATGTGTTTATAAAAAATAAAACAAAACTTTCTTAAAAAAAAAGAAAAGAAAATTATGAATAAATTTAGCTACGTAAAAATACATTTTATTAAAGATAAATTAATATACAAAATTAACAAAGCGTATGACACACTTGAATGTGAAGCTATCAAGATACACAGAAATTATTACACGCTAAATGCTTTCGAGGCCTTTTGCCTCATATTCATAGTGGTACTGTGAGCTGCAGCTCACAGTACCGCTAGCGCTTAGCATGTAATAATTTCTGTGTATCTTGATAGCTTCACATTCAAGTGTGTCATACGCTCTGTTAATTTTGTATATTAAATTATTGAATGAGAAGTTTTAAAATCTTTAATATTTAAAGATAAATTATAAATACTAAAATATCTATAATCAAAATGAATTTTTAATAAGGATTGACTTCTCATCTACAGATACATTTGAATTAAAATAAACTCAAAAAAAAAGAATACTTATAATGATTGATATTATTGATTTGCAAATAAGTATACCTAGAAGAACCAGAAATACTGAGCTATTACATATAACTCTAACTGGCTAATAAATAAATGCAGCTGCTGATCAACTTATATGAAGAAATATACATCTGTGGCAGACCAGATAATAATGGTTATGCTATATAACTAAACAAAAATTACAAATGCTTACAGGCATCTCAATGGTATATAAATAAAATAATGAAATACTATATGGATTATAAATGCTACCTGCATAGTGATATTATGTGAAGAAAGTAATGAAACTTATGCAAATAGATGCAGATTTACACAGACTGGACTATGAATAGTCCATAAACCAAGAATTGTTCGCATTACCTGTTTTGATAAATAAAATAAAATAATGAAGTACTATAAAAATTACAAATGCTTACATGCATCTCGATTGTATACAAAGAAAATAATGAAACTTATGAGCACCTATGTACATTGATACTTGACTAAATTATAGAAACCTTACAGATATGGAATAGCTCATCCTACCTATTTACCTACCTAAAAAGGATGTACAGATATGGAATAAAGAGTTGAAAAATATTCATGCAGTATTGGTAGACATCTACTTGATAAAAGACCCTTTGAATTCTTTACCTAAGATAAATCAAAATGAGCCTTTATTTGAAATGAAGGATGAACTTTATTAGAATGACTTGTAAATGAACTATTGATCAATAAACTGCTTCTAACCTTTTCATAAATGAACTGAAAATGAGCCTATATTTGAAATGAAGGATGAACTTTATTAGAATGGTTTGTAAATGAACTATTGATCAATAAACTGCTTCTAACCTTTTTATAAATGAACTGAAAATGAGCCTACATTTGAAATGAAGGATGAACTTTATTAGAATGGTTTGCAAATGAACTATTGATCAATAAACTGCTTTTAACCTTTTCATAAATGAACTGAAAATGAGTCATCACATGAATATGAAGGGACTTTATTAGAAAGACTTGCAAATTAATTTGTTAAATAAAATTGTTGTTACTTAAAACTACTTTTAGTTATCAAGTTGTTCAATTCTATTTTTTTTGTTATTGCATAACTCATCATTCAGTGCACTTATTTATGAGAATCTCATGCCTCCTGAGCTATATCTGGCATAACTAGACCTAGGTAAGTCAGGTTGTAGTGAGATGGAACTCTAGTGGTGCCATTTGAAAAACCAAACACAGAAATGTCTAGATGCTCCCAATCTCTATGGTGCTACATCCTCTGATGAGCAGGAAATATTTTTGTAGGGTGGGATAACACCTGCATTGGGGAATGCCAATCGATAGTTTCTTACTGCAACATGCTCATCAGGAAATTGTTACAACCGATGTAATAAATATATGTAAGGTGGTCTGGTTACAATATATATATATATATATATATATATATATATATATATATATATAGAGAGAGAGAGAGAGAGAGAGAGAGAAAGGAGTTTGCTATTAACTGAAAGGAGACCCTTTGATTCCTCTTGGAGGCTTTAAAGGAACCGAGCAGGGCAAATTGCTAATCTCCACTCCATACGTTCTTGTCGTTGCAGCTGTTATTACTATGTGTTTATTCATATAGTATACGAACCTCGATGGGCTGCTCACCAACACACATTAGCCAGCGTGGTGAGTTTATTGGCTTTTTACCACTGAGTTTAAAATCAAGAAACACCATGGTCTTTTTTCTCAATGCCTGATAAGGCAGAATGAATGTTTGTGTAAATGATAAATATTTTTCCAATACATATATACAATTATTACAGACAAAAATAAAGCACGGCCCTTATTCCGAGGGGGCTGTAAAGTCACCAACCAAGGCAGCAGTTGGGGGCCGAAGGTGGAGGATGCTAAGAATCCCCTGATTGTGGACCCAGGCTGCCATTTGATGACAACTTTTTATTTAGGTACTTACAACTGCGGATCACTTTCAAGTGAAGGAAGATTTCAAAAATTAGAAGAAGAACTCTCTTATATTAAATGGGATATTATTGGACTTTGTGAAGTTAGAAAAAAAGGTGAAGAGACAATTGATTTAAAAAGTGGACATATATTCTATTATAAAGGCACAAATATTGGAAATACAAGTAGAGTAGGATTCATTATAAATAAAAAGTGGAAGAACAATATTGTGGAGATTGCTGGTGTATCAGACAGAGTGGCACGATTAGTTATACAACTTAATAGCAGATACCAAATGCAGATAATTCAGGTTTATGCCCCAACAAGTTCTCATAGTGATGAAGTTGTAGAAGATTTTTATATGGATGTACAAAAGGCTTTTGATCTGAGTAAACAACATTTTAAAATTGTTATGCAAGACTTTAATGCTAGAATTGGTAAACAAATGAAAGATGAAAGTGCTGTATGTAATTTTGGTTATGGTAATAGAAATGAGAGAGGACATAGACTTGGGGAGTTTTCAGAAAAAGAAAAACTTTATATTATGAATTCTTTTTTTGAGAAAAATGTTAAAATAAAATGGACATGGAAGCAAACAAATGAAGGTACAACAGAATTGGATTATATTTTGACTAACAGGAAAAACATATTTCAATATTGTAATGTTCTTAATAGATTTAACACAGGAAGTGATGATCGATTAGTAAGATGCAAGATACATGTTAATGTAAAACTAGAAAGACAAAAATTGTAAAGAAAAACAATATTTACAGTTGATATTCCTAATCTTCAGAAACATTCTAAGGAATTTAAATTAGAACTTACAAATCGGTTTCAAGTATTAGTAGATTTTGAACATGATTCAGATTTGAATGAAATTAATATAAAAATAACTGATACACTTTTAAAAACTGCAACAAAGATAGCTGGTAGAAAAAAGTAGCGATTGGCCAATAAAATTTCTACTGAGACTAGAGAATTTATGAAGAACAAAAGAAATATGAAGATATACAAAAATGCTGCACTAAAAAGAATTGAATATCTCGAATTTTGTAAAATGGTGTGGAAAAGAGTTGAAAATGATATAAGAAAGTATAACTGTGAACTAGCAAGAAAAGCTGTAGAAGACAATAAAAGTCTTAAGAATGTAAAACAACATTTTGGTATTGGTAGGAAATTTATATCTGCAATAAGAAAAAAAGATGGAATTATTAATAAAAAGAGAGATGACATCATGAAATTGGTAGAAAATTTTTATCAAGAATTATATAGTAATAAAGAACAAGTACCTCATATCTATTACATCTTCCGAATTGCCCAGAATTTTAAATGAAGAAGTGAGAAATGCAATTAAATGTATGAAGAAAGGAAAGGCTTCAGGTAATGATGAAATTATAATTGATATATTGAAAGAAGCAGGTGAAGAAACATAAATTTTTTTAGCCAAGTTATATACCAAATGTCTAAATGATAAAGATGTACCAGGTGATTGGAAGAATGCAGTAATAATATTAATATTTAAAAAAGGTGATAAAGAAGATATTATAAATTACAGACCTATCAGCCTTTTATCAGTTTTATATAAAAAATTTCACCAAGATAATTACAACTTGTCTACAGAGAACATTGGATTTCCACCTACCAAAAAAACCAGCTGGATTTAAAAGTGGTTTTAGTACAGTAGATCATATTCAGGTACTGAGAGAAGTCATAGAAAGGACAAATGAATATGAGTTGTCATTATGTTTTGGATTTGTAGATTATGAAAAGGCATTTGATTCTATAAACATTTCTTCAGTGATTAAAGCATTGGATCATCAAGGTATAGATCCAGGATATTGTCATATTTTAAAGAATATTTATAAAAATGCAACAGCAACAATTAGATTACATAATGATACTGGGAAAGTCAACATTGAGAAAGGTGTAAGACAAGGTGACTCCATATCTCCAAAACCTTTCACAGCAGTGCTGCAAGAAGTATTTTGTGGATTAAAATGGGAAGAAGTGAAAGTAAATGGAGATTATTTAAGTCATTTAGATTTCACAGATGATGTAGTTGTTTTTGCAAATAATGCTTCAGAGCTGCAGGAAATGTTGCAGGAGTTATCAGATGAAAGTAGGAAAGTAGGACTAAAGATAAATGTTAAAAAGACTCAAGTAATGTTTAATTGATTTGCTCAAAATATAAAAATAAAGATTGATTATGATGAATTAGAAGAAGTTAACAGTTACAAATACCTTTGTCAGATTATTAATACAGATGGAAACATAATGGAGAAAATTAATCATAGAATTAGACTTGGTTGGAGTGCTTTTGGTAGAAATAACTTGATACTAAAAGGAAATATGCCTATGTGTTTGAAAAGGAAGGTTTTTAACAAATGTGTTTTACCAGTTCCTACTTATGGATCTGAGACTTGGACACTCAATAGAAGAGCAATACAGAGACTTCAGACCACTCAAAGAAGTATGAAGAGGTGTATATTGGGAGTAACAAGAAGAGATCGAAAATGCAATGTATAGGTAAGAGAACAAACAGGTGTTACTGACCTCATTGAAAAAAATTAAAAGATTGAAGTGGAGTTGGGCTGGACATATTGCTAGAAGAGATGATGATAGATGGACAATTGAAAGTTTAAACTGGATTCCAAGAGATTGTAAAAGACCCAGAAAGAGACCACATGTGAGATGGGTGGATGAAATAAGAAAGTGTGCAGGGATGATGTGGAGAAGAGAAGCTAAAGATCAGAGAAGATGGATTAAACTTGGAGGGACCTTCATCCTGCAGTGGATTGATAATGGATAATGATATATATATATATATATATATATATATATATATATATATATATATATATATATATATATATATATATATATATATATATATATATATATATAATTTTAATGAGAAAGAGATTACACCCTATATAATTTTAATGAGAAAGAGATTACACCCTATACATTTGCACTGTAATGTTGTTTTAATGCTTCAACTATGTTTTGTTAAGTACAAAGAATACTTTCAAATCAAAGCACCTGATACATTTTGAAAAGATAAGACCAGACATCTTATTTTTGTATCGAAATTTATTTACACAGGCCAATCTAAAGCAGTCTGGAATGAAAGTATGTGGGTGTTTTATTAATCACTTTATATCCACTAACTTTATTTCTTCTATTCACTATCATGAAATCTTACAATATACTACCTGTTAATATTATGAAATATTAGAATCTATATATTGATGAAATATTAAAACAACATTACACCACATGTGTAGAGAATATAATTCTCTTCTGATTAAAATTACTTATAAATACAGTGCTAGTAAGTTAAATAGAAAGTTACATAGATTCTAATATTTCATAATACTAACAGCAAATAGAGTGGAAGTTAAAGTAAATGGAAGACTTTCACACTATCAATCTAAAAAGTTCTAGATTAGCCTATATAAGTGAATTTAGGTACAAAGATAAGATGGCAGTTTTTATCTTTTTCACAGTTTCTATCTTATACTTTGGTTTGAGAGTATCATTCATATTCAACAAAATATTGTTGAAGTATTAAAACAACATTATAGCATATGTGCATAGGGTGTTATTCCTTTCTGATTAAAATTACATACAAATATTGTGTTATATATAGAGTAAGTTAAAAAACAAACTCTTATGAAGCTTCAAAAATACCCTCAACCTCAGACCGCGGTTTCTGCCTCTAGCGTCATCAGTGAGGTGCTAGGGAATAAAAATACTAGAACTAGTCCAGCATTTTATCAATGCCTAACTATTGAGAAGAAAATCTGAAACTTTCAGACATTTAAATGTCCAAAAATCCAGCTATCTAACTCAAATAGCCGTATGGGACTGAACTAAGTTCAGATACACCATATACTAATAGCTCTAGCAATATAAAATCGCCAAAACATTAATAGCAAAAAACTAAAATTAAATTGATAAAAAAATCAAGTCATATGACCTAATTTTAATAAAGCTCCTATTTACAAATGTTATATATAGAGTAAGTTAAAAAACAAACTCTTATGAAGCTTCAAAAATACCCTCAACCTCAGACCGCGGTTTCTGCCTCTAGCGTCATCAGTGAGGTGCTAGGGAATAAAAATACTAGAACTAGTCCAGCATTTTATCAATGCCTAACTATTGAGAAGAAAATCTGAAACTTTCAGACATTTAAATGTCCAAAAATCCAGCTATCAATAGTTAGGCATTGATAAAATGCTGGACTAGTTCTAGTATTTTTATTCCCTAGCACCTCACTGATGACGCTAGAGGCAGAAACCGCGGTCTGAGGTTGAGGGTATTTTTGAAGCTTCATAAGAGTTTGTTTTTTAACTTACTCTATATATAACATTTGTAAATAGGAGCTTTATTAAAATTAGGTCATATGACTTGATTTTTTTATCAATTTAATTTTAGTTTTTTGCTATTAATGCTTTGGCGATTTTATATTGCTAGAGCTATTAGTATATGGTGTATCTGAACTTAGTTCAGTCCCATACGGCTATTTGAGTTAGATAGCTGGATTTTTGGACATTTAAATGTCTGAAAGTTTCAGATTTTCTTCTCAATAGTTAGGCATTGATAAAATGCTGGACTAGTTCTAGTATTTTTATTCCCTAGCACCTCACTGATGACGCTAGAGGCAGAAACCGCGGTCTGAGGTTGAGGGTATTTTTGAAGCTTCATAAGAGTTTGTTTTTTAACTTACTCTATATATAACATTTGTAAATAGGAGCTTTATTAAAATTAGGTCATATGACTTGATTTTTTTTATCAATTTAATTTTAGTTTTTTGCTATTAATGCTTTGGCGATTTTATATTGCTAGAGCTATTAATATATGGTGTATCTGAACTTAGTTCAGTCCCATACGGCTATTTGAGTTAGATAGCTGGATTTTTGGACATTTAAATGTCTGAAAGTTTCAGATTTTCTTCTCAATAGTTAGGCATTGATAAAATGCTGGACTAGTTCTAGTATTTTTATTCCCTAGCACCTCACTGATGACGCTAGAGGCAGAAACCGCGGTCTGAGGTTGAGGGTATTTTTGAAGCTTCATAAGAGTTTGTTTTTTAACTTACTCTATATATAACATTTGTAAATAGGAGCTTTATTAAAATTAGGTCATATGACTTGATTTTTTTATCAAATATTGTGTTAGTAAATTAAATAGACACTTACATAAGTCACATATGTGTATTGCTAAATTAAAATTTGAATTACTCTGCTAAATAATTTTAAACAATCTATCAATGCTTTTACCTAATTAAACCAAACTTTCAAATTTCTGTATAGGATAAAAATCTAGCTAATCATGTCTAGGATAATTGTTTCTCAGTATATAAGACTCAATTTCAGCTCACTATGGATAATTAACAAAATTTCATATCACAACAGTAACCCCTAAACCACAAAACTCAAAGACTGTTTATAGTTTTTAAGAAATATTTTACATATTTAAATTTCAGTTTAGTAGTAGGCATACTTGATTTTTAATTAAAAGTGAGATATTAATTTTCAATTGGCTTTTTATAAGATGTTAATAATGTTGACTTCTTTAAACTATGCCTTCAACTTGTTTGTTATTAGCAAGAGTAATATAGAAGAGACTGCTCCATAATTTATTCATGCTTCAAAATCTAATGTTCTTTGTTTGGCATCTATGAAAGGTTGTAGCTATGACATAAATATTTTTCAATTATTCATAGTTGGTTTAGAAATGATAAGTATATTATATACTCAAGAATAATTGTCACATTATGCAATAATTTGAAAGTTTGACATAACAACCAAATTTATTTGTCTGGAGGTTTTTTGTAGTTATTGGTAGTTTATAAATTGAGTTGGAAATGGATTCTCCCATGAAAGACAGATTTGTTAAACTTTAAATACATCTAGACCAATTAATCAAAATGGACTTTTTGCACTTAGTAACCATATAGTACAAGGATACTAAAACATTTATTAACAGCATTCAGATCATTAGGCAAGACCAAAATAACATACTATTAAAAATACTAATGCTATATTTATTATATATAAATAAACTATAATAGAGTTCATACTTTAATACCATAGTATAGAGTATTTTAAAAATAAAAGTTTTCTGTTGTAGAAATTAACCATTACCCAGCTGGCTACAAGCAACATCACATATTATCATAAATTTCCAAGTACCTTAATTTCATATTATTTTTAAAATTAAACAGGTGTCCCTCTTAGTATCTTCTCAATATATTTTTATTTTGCAAAAAATCAAATTAATTTGAATTTAGCTTATCTTGAATAAATTTTATGCCCTTTTTTCTGATTTAGCAGTTTCTCATACTGCTTGTATTCTAAACAGGTGTAAATTTGCTTCATCTTTTTAAAATAACCTATTTTTTTTCAATTTTTTAAGACAAATATTATAATGGTTATTGTAACTAATGGCAACAATATTTAAAAGCAAATTTATTTTATTATAATAACTAGTTGTAAGAAAGCAATCAATTAAATCCTGTTTAAAAAAAAGTAATTTTATTTCTCCATTTTTGAAATTTTATGGTTATATTTTTTATACAAATATTTTTATATTTATTGCAATTGAAAATAATGCTTAGAATAAAAAAATCAAATTTGAAAAGATATATAAAACAAATATTTCTTTTAGGTGTAGCAGTATGAGATACCACTTTTAGTATTTATATGAAAAAAAAACCCATAGTAACTGTAGAAGATTAAAAGACATCATCACAAAGTATCAATCTACAGAAAAATGGACCAGCATCTTTTATAAGTTGATTTACTTGTGTTTCATAATTTGGTTTATATATTCATTGAAAAAACTTATATCTCAATTAGGTTTTTTTCTTTGTCTTTTATGGAATGATGATATGTATTTATGACTTTTGGTTAAATGCATACTTTTAACATATTGTCATCATATATTCATCGATAATTAACCTTATATATATATATATATATATATATATATATATATATATATATATATACACACAATAAATCTTAACATATCTTATATATAGTACAATAAATCTTCACATATGGGAATAATTTTTATTGTTTTCTAGACTTACCTTTTCAACATAATGAATGCCAGAAGTACTATTTCAAAATTCAAAATCTAATTATATGGCAAGGAAGCATCAATACATCTTGTCAAGCAACAAAAATAGTCATCCTACAATGGTGCAGATTAAATACTCAATCTGCCGCTAGGATGTTGAAAATCACATCTCACTTGATGTACAGTTTTTTAATTATTGATGTTTCATCAGATATTGTATATATCTTTATTCTTCAAAGTAATGGATCTTTGAAAATTTAAAAACAACTAACGTTCATTACGTCCAAAATTTTCTAAAGTAATTTATAACAGATTATAAAACTACAGATTACAATGTACATTTATATAGATTACTAAAAAAACTTTTTACAAGTTATATTAATGACAGTAATTTCTATACCTCATTAATATACTAATTCAGTATTTTTTTTCCCCAGACAAAATTTATCTTTCAGCGTAATAGCTTTGTTTTTGAACAAAAACATTTAACATTTTAGATAAGATTTTCTCGTGGGAAAATACGGAACATATGTTAGCATAAGAAGTAACATTTTCAAATATATTTTATTTTTTTAGTACATTTTAAATTGATTGCAAACTCATCCACACACATATATAGATGTAATCAATAAAAAATCCGAATATTGCTAATATCATGTAAAATTATAATTTAATTTATTTAATATACTTACTCACCAATAATGAAAATCTAGCTTATCATCAGCATTTCTCTAAGACTATATATTTCACTTCTGTCTAACAGTTTTTCTAAGATATTAACTTCTCATCAGCAATCAAGATCACCATATTCCAAAGTTTTTATATGCAACCCACTATTATTATTTCATTATTCTAATCTTCAACACCTTGTATATGATAATTTCACTGCAAGCGTCTAATAACTATCCATACTCTAAAAGTATATTGATGTAGTTTTGTCTGTTTTGGTTTTCCCAGAATTAAAAATTTGTAAACTACACCCATAAAAATTACACTAATGCCATTATATGAGTATTAATTGAGATATGTAATATAGAAATCATTAAACGTACTTATAATGAAGAGTGTTGAAATACATCATTAAGAAAAAAAAACGTGAGTAGATTAGTAAATTCAAAAAGTTTGTCCAAATAGGCAGGTTCAAAAATTAAAAGATTGTGAATACCCAGAGTGTTATCAATTATTCAGATATCATGTGATGCTTAAAGTTGAAGTGTTACTCACTGAACAACTGCATATATATATATATATATCATAAAATATTGTCCATATAAAGAACCTAAAGAGTGAATATTTAAATTATTGACTTGATGTCACATCTACATAACAAAGGTGTGAGTTGATTTAGGTTCAAAACTTTAGTGGTTTTTTTTTAATTTTAGGTATTATCTTGAATAATATAATGAAGTTAAGGATAGCTGCTAGATATATAAATGTATTAATTCTAGTTAAATCTAAATTTTTTACTGATAAAGAAAAAAAATAGAAACTGCTATTGAGATGTGGATAATATAGCACTAACAACTGGTTGTCATTCATTATTTAAGCTTATATGAAATGTGTCGAGAATAAGATAAAAAAACTAAAGTTTAGCATATATGGTAAGAGTAAGCTAAAAAAAATGCATGATATTAAGTGGTTGTATTCTTCCTAAACAATACAATGGGTTACAAGGGCTCTGAAGTTGACATAAACATAATACTTGAACTGAAATCCCATCAGCTGTCTTTGAGATAATACAGGTAATTCAAACATGTTTTCAAAAATTTTCAAAAATGATGGATTCAAATAAAATATTAACTTATATATATATATTGTAGATATATATATATAGTATTCAATTATTAAAAAAAAAATTTTTTTTTATATATACAGAGATTTATATGTATAGATTTATTATTATGAATAGGCAGTTCTTTTTTGTGATTTATTATATAATATTTTTTTTATTAAATAATATGTGTTAAATTTATTTAACTTTCATTTTGTTAAAATAGAGTAAATCAGAAAAGTGTGAAATAAGGCAATTAAGATTGTTAGATTAGGAGATAAAAAAATGTACACGTGTGAAACAATGAATAGATCTGTACAAACACAAAGATGCTTTTACACTTATTCCTGATGGCTATAGATTCCAGGTTTGTTGTTATCTGTATCTTAAGATTATTTTTACAAAAGAGGTGCTTTGATGTAGATAACGATAGCGATCAATTTTAAGTCTTTATTGATTGTGACCGACGTCAAACTTGTGAAGCTTTGATTTTTTTTTAAGATAAAGATTTCCAGATGTTTTTTTTTCTTTGGTTGAAATTCGCGATATAAATGATTGAAACAATTTTTTTAATCAGTCAGTCTTAAATTTTTTTAGAGAGATGATCAGTCAGTCATAAATTTTTTTAGAGAGATGATCAGTTAGTCTTAAATTTTTTTAGAGAGATGATGAGTTAGTCATTAATTTTTTTAGAGAGAGAGTCACTCAAATTATTATTATTTTGAGACTCAACTCAGTCGGTCCTTCCTTGTTATTATTCTTAAGCAGAAATGTAAGCTCTGATTTTTTTTTTAAAAGAGAGTGAACGCTTTAATTTTTTTTTTCTCACTCTTTGAAAGTTGAAAAAAAAAGAGCAAATGAAATGTGCGTTTATATAAAGCAATTTCCAGCAATATTAAAGAAGAGGAGAGAAATGGAACAAGATTGAATTTATTAGAAGTTAGTAATAATTATATAAAAATGATATTAACATATTTGGTTATGCATAATACTATGCCTCTGCATTGCTAAACCATTTTTTCTGCTTCCTGGTTAATACAGAATGAGTCAAAATCGCTGATCTGTCTATGAAGTCATGTATCCAGTAATAACCAACAAAATGATAGATTTTGAAGCCAACCACACAAGCTATATGGAATGCTTTGTTTCTAGTTCCTGGCTTATTAAAAGCTCATTACCTTCGAATGAATGGAGAAGAGGAAATAGGAGGAAAAGAAAATTTATAACAGCCATGTAGAACCAAGTTTGAAGCCATAAATCAAATTTTTGTTGATTTACCTCAATCATCTAAAGTGTCAACAGCAATTATTTTTTTTAAAGGAGAGAGACAAGCAAATCCACCGGTACCTACTTATTCAAAGTACTTATAATAACTTTTTTTTAAATGGTAGAAGGAAGCCAATCAACAGTGAATAATAATGGAATTGAAGAAACAAGCAAAGTCAATTGATTCAGCATTATCTTAAAAGTATCTGCAATAACTTTCTTTTTTTTTGTTGTTGTTGTTGGTGAGCAAAGAAAAGCAGTCTGAAAATTCAAACTCAGGACATTAATAAGAAGTAAAAAGTAGACGGGTAAATATGAACTTTCTTTAACCGATTTTATTCTTTTACTTATTAAAAGTAAACCTTAATTTACTGGTCAAAGCAATTTTCTTTTTTTGATACAGAAACATTAAAGACTTGTTTATCTATAGTTATTTGCAATATCTCACAACATAGCACAAACATAGTTTAAATCTTTAAACTTAAATTTTTCATTATTTTTTTTGTTTTTTTTTTTATTATATATTGTAATGTTGAAATGTTTTTTTTTTAATTGTTCTTCAGTTGTTAATGATAATGAGCAACCTATAGATATATGCATTTATAATGTTTTTTATTTTTATTTTATCTTGTTGCATATTAAAAATTAATATATGTATTTTATTTTCTTTCGCTATAAGGTTGCAAAAGAAAAAGATATTTTTATATATGTAATTTATGGGTATACATTTTAAACATATATGTTAACATTACCGAATGCGTGAATGTGTAACTGCTTATCCAAACACATCAAAGAATAGGTTATATATGATTAGTTTAAAATGGTAAATTGAAAAGTAGGGCATTACATTTGAATGGAAATGAAATAACATATACAAGTTTCACCTGAAATTTATTTTATGATATGATGAGTAAGAAAAGTCTTAAATAAGCATTTATAGAATATGTATTTTTTTTTCTAATATTGATTTAAGTCAGCTTATTTTGAGATATCAAGAAAATGACAAACCTATATATTAAGTTTATTTGCTTATACTTATATAAATTTTTATATTAATAAGCCATTTATTTAATTGTCGATTTGACTTTAAAGAAGGAAAGAAAGAGTAGTAGTGTTAATAAAATATAATTATATATCTTAATTGGTTTCCGAGTTATTATTAAGAATATTGTGTTTTTTTTTTTTTGTCTTAATTCTATCATTTTAATTCATCATCATTGCTCGCAGTTATTAAGTATTACCATTCGTATATATTGAGCAATCACTTGCAAATATTAAGCGTCCGCAAAATAATAGGTAAACTAGAATGTTGATATTTAAGTATTTAAGGATTATGCTTGAGAATAACCAAATTTTGATAATTATAGTTCAACATAGAAAGCTAAAATTGTGTTGTGTCCATGAATTTAGATCATCCTCATCAAAGATGGATATCATGTTATTAGTTAAAAATGTTTCAAATAATACTATATAAAAGTTATGATCGCCATCAATCATCATTAATAAATTATAATCATTAAATTTAATGTTTAGCGTAATGAATATATTTTAGTAAATAGGGGTTTATAGAAAATTGAATATTATGCAAAGAGATTCATGATGATCAATCATCACCATTAGTATTATTAAATCCCAGTATGAAATAGGATAATTTTAATAGATGCCTATAAGTTTATAAAGATGAATTTATTGTTGTGAGTTTATTGATAAGCCATGGCTGGTATCATCATCACTATTATAATCATTATTATGATATCACTATTATTATCATTATTATGATATTATTTATCATCATCATCATTATTACCTTTATTGTGATAAATAATCTAGTTAAATGGCCATCAATATCAATAATGGTCTTCACATGCTTGTTTGGAAGCCATTAATAGGATTATACATGTCTGTTCATCAATATACGCTAATGAGCTAGCAATGTCTATAAGAATCTTTGATCTATAGTATAAACTTTGGTAATATTGGGATCTTGTAATTTTATCAATATAGATAAAATGTAAGAATGTCATTTTTGTTCAATAGTCATCCAAGTCATGTGTAATAAATATGTACTGAATGAGTTTGAACTCAAGTACACTATAAATAGATACTTATCTAGATTGAAAACAATCTAGTGGCGCTCATGGGAAAACACATGTACTTAGCTAAACTGAATAAAGAGTGATATCATCCCTTTCCAACTTCATAATATTAGTTTTATAAAATATATTTTTTTATAAGTTGTCATGAATAGCACCCGTGTGTGCATATGACCATGAATGGTCTTATATATTTGGAAAGAAGAATAGGAAGGATTCTTTGTTAGAAGAACCTAGTATTGGAGATAAGCATAAGGCACTCCAGGAATCTCACAGTGGGTACTTTTATTCAGTTGCTATATTTAATATTATTTTTATTAGATGACAATGGCCAGTATGTTTTATTGTTCAGATGACTGCCCCAATATATAAATAAATACCAAGAATCTTTAATGCTGATATTTTCAAGTGGCACAGTGATTCTATAATTTCTTTATCTATGCTATGATGAATTAATATAGTTACAAATGGTACAGATTGGATAGGCATATATCTAATAATTAATAATTTCCCCTATCTAAATATTTATTATGGTTACAAATGTGACATATTAAAATAGTTACAAATTATAGTTACAAATACATATCTTTTATATTAATTTAATAAATTACAAATACATATTTATATTAATTTATAAATATTGTTACAAATGGCGCACCAACGTGGGGCTCGAAATAAGCCAAATAATGGCTTGAAATACCCCACATACATGAGAGATGGGTAGTATATAGTGATGACAGATGTATAGTTAAAAAAAAAAAAAAAAAAAAAGAATATTTTTTTTTTCTGTGCAATTTTTTTTATTATTAGTGTATACAAATATTTTGGCCTGATGTTTAGATGATGATGATTACTGTTATTGCATTTTTGATGATGATAAATGAATACAGTCATTATAGAGCTTAGTTTCAATTTTTAAAATATAATGATATCACAACTTATAATGTGTTAAAGTTAATAACACTGTTTTTTTTTATATATTTTGCTTATCAATTAAATAAGCATAGAAATATTAATAGCCTTGAAGTGTGGAATAATAATTTTGTTCATATTTGAAAAGTTTGTGTTATAGAAAATTTATGATTTTGGAGGTTGGATTGGATATTTGATTGTTGGAGTTTGGTTGGTTGTGTTACGGTTGTGATGATGGATGGAGAATTTTTGTCATTGCCTTGAGAATGTGATGTATTCATGCCACTGGTGATTGATTTATCTCATTCACTGCTCCAACCCAGATTATAATATCAGTTGTTTTATCATGAAGCAGTTAACAGTAGGCCTGCCATGATTTCGCCTCTAAGACTCCAGAGAGAGCAAGGCATAATTTTTCTGATACATAATATTTCGCCTCTAAGACTCCAGAGAGAGCAAGGCAGTATTTTGTTTTACTGATATATAATTGTTGCCTCTAAGACTTTAAAAATAAGCAAGGCAGTATTTGACGAATTAAAGCCCCTAAGACTTGGAAGTAAGCAGGGCAATGCAACAATGTTTGCAATAAACTATTATGGGTTGTAGTAGCTTAGAGTGATTGAATTGGGGTGATCATCTGAGTGTTCATGGAGCATTGTGTGCTTTAAGTGCAGTGATTGAATTCTTTTGTCTATCTCATGATTGTGAATTGCTAATCATTCTTTTGGCTGTCAATATCTGTCAGATCTCTAGAAGGATAGATGAGTATATAAATGACTTGAGACATGAACTCTGTTATAAATCTAGCACATATGTTATATAAGTAATTTTTCTTTTTTGCTTAGTGTATTAAAAAGGGCATAGAGAGAGTTAAGTTTTATAAAAGCATGAAAAACTAGATAAATGATGGCATAAAAAGGACACACTAATACAGAGATAGCTTTTTCTTAAATAAATGTTTTAAATAGTACTATGACCTCATACTTTATCAATCATATATAGGTAAAGGAAAAAGAGTGATGATGGAGGTTAAGTTAATTAAAGGCACTAAAGATATAGATAGATTGATGGGGAGAATTATGGCTGAGAAAGAGTGGTTGAAAATTTTAAGGTATATGAGGATAGATAAAGGTGTTTGACTCTGGATGTATAGGAAATCAGGGAGCAGAACAATAAATCAGAACAGAATAAATCAGAATATAATAAATCAAACAGAATAAAGCCGAAAAGCAATCAATAATTAAAAGTTTATAAATAAGTATAAAAAAAAGAGTAATTTGGAACAAGACAAAGAAGTAGTCATGGAAGAAATGAAGGAAGGTTACCCAGAGTGGTTTCCCATGATAATGGCACAATTGAAGGAAATGAATGAGGGCATGAGAGATAAACCAGATGATGGATCAGCACTTCCAAAAAATGCATGAGTCTATCAAAGGACTGTCTCAGGGACTTGACAATAAGATGGATCAACCATCACCAGAAATGAATGATCAAGTAACTGATTTAGGTAAAGAAACTGATAATAAGATGACCAGTCCAGAACAAGAAATAGTGCCAGAGAGTTATGTGACTGTAGTCAAGCCATATGAAAATGATGAGGTAGCTGCTGTTCAAGAACAATGTAATCCCAAAGAGGATATATACAGTGAGATACATAACCTAGAAATAAAGGTAGCCACTGTACAGGAACAAATTGACCTCAGGAAAGATGTAGTCAGTAAAGCTAGTTTCTTAGAATTAAAGATAGCTGCTGATGTATATGCCCCAGTAAATGTAGCAGACAAGTTTGAGACATTGGGAGCTACCAAAAGGATAGCTGAAAGTTATCATAGAGAGGAGGAGAGCTATGGCTATAAAGTCTCCAATATGAGAATGGGAACAAACCAGTTAGGCAGACAATTTCCCACAAAACCTGGCAAACCAAACATAGGAATGCCTGGGAATATATATATGATAGTGGATGATGTGTACTCCCCAATGAGAGTGGCAGACCTATTGGATGCCCTGGGAGTTGCAGAAAGGAAAATGAAAGGTTATTCTAGGATGGAGGAGAGATATAGTTATAAGATCTCCACCATTAGGATTATAAACAACCAATTAGGCCGACACTATCCCATGAAACCTAGTAAACCAAACATAGGTAGGCCTGGGAATAATTCCCATCAGCAAATGCAAAATAGCGACCCGCAGAAGCATACCTTCAAAAAGTTCTATAATATATATGAAGGGCCATTCATGCTCAAGGAAAGAAAAGGGGAAAATGCATTTGTACTAGAATCGTCAGAAGGAGTAAAAGGCACATATAATGTACGTAGCCTAAAACCAATGGCACTCATGACCTAAGCAATTTTTTTTATATTCAAAATTTTTTTTTTGTTTGGGGGTGAGGCAAATGTAGATATATATATATAGTATTCAATTATTTAAAAAAAAATTTTTTTTATTCTTTTATACATACAGAGATTTATATGTATAGATTTATTATTATGAATAAGCAGTTCTTTTTGTGATTTATTATATAATTTTTTTTTTATTAAATAATATGTGTTAAATTTATTTAACTTTCATTTTGTTAAAATAGAGTAAATCAGAAAAGTGTGAAATAAGGCAATTAAGATTGTTAGATTAGGAGATAAAAAAAATGTACACGTGTGAAACAATGAATAGATCTGTACAAACACAAAGATGCTTTTACACTTATTCCTGATGGCTATAGATTCCAGGTTTGTTGTTATCTGTATCTTAAGATTATTTTTACAAAAGAGGTGCTTTGATGTAGATAACGATAGCGATCAATTTTAAGTCTTTATTGATTGTGACCGACGTCAAACTTGTGAAGCTTTGATTTTTTTTTAAGATAAAGATTTCCAGATGTTTTTTTTCTTTGGTTGAAATTCGCGATATAAATGATTGAAACAATTTTTTTAATCAGTCAGTCTTAAATTTTTTTAGAGAGATGATCAGTCAGTCTTAAATTTTTTTAGAGAGATGATCAGTTAGTCTTAAATTTTTTTAGAGAGATGATGAGTTAGTCATTAATTTTTTTAGAGTGAGAGTCACTCAAATTATTATTATTATTTTGAGACTCAACTCAGTCGGTCCTTCCTTGTTATTATTCTTAAGCAGAAATGTAAGCTCGGATTTTTTTTTTAAAGAGAGTGAACGCTTTAATTTTTTTTTCTCACTCTTTGAAAGTTGAAAAAAAAAAAGAGCAAATGAAATGTGCGTTTATATAAAGCAATTTCCAGCAATATTAAAGAAGAGGAGAGAAATGGAACAAGATTGAATTTATTAGAAGTTAGTAATAATTATAAAAATGATATTAACATATTTGGTTATGCATAATACTATGCCTCTGCATTGCTAAACCATTTTTTCTGCTTCCTGGTTAATACAGAATGAGTCAAAATCGCTGATCTGTCTATGAAGTCATGTATCCAGTAATAACCAACAAAATGATAGATTTTGAAGCCAACAGACACGCTAGATCCACATGTCTAAAATGATAGATTTTGAAGCCAACCACACAAGCTATATGGAATGCTTTGTTTCTAGTTCCTGGCTTATTAAAAGCTCATTACCTTCGAATGAATGGAGAAGAGGAAATAGGAGGAAAAGAAAATTTATAACAGCCATGTAGAACCAAGTTTGAAGCCATAAATCAAATTTTTGTTGATTTACCTCAATCATCTAAAGTGTCAACAGCAATTATTTTTTTAAAGGAGAGAGACAAGCAAATCCACCGGTACCTACTTATTCAAAGTACTTATAATAACTTTTTTTTAAATGGTAGAAGGAAGCCAATCAACAGTGAATAATAATGGAATTGAAGAAACAAGCAAAGTCAATTGATTCAGCATTATCTTAAAAGTATCTGCAATAACTTTCTTTTTTTGTTGTTGTTGTTGGTGAGCAAAGAAAAGCAGTCTGAAAATTCAAACTCAGGACATTAATAAGAAGTAAAAAGTAGACGGGTAAATATGAACTTTCTTTAACCGATTTTATTCTTTTACTTATTAAAAGTAAACCTTAATTTACTGGTCAAAGCAATTTTCTTTTTTGATACAGAAACATTAAAGACTTGTTTATCTATAGTTATTTGCAATATCTCACAACATAGCACAAACATAGTTTAAATCTTTAAACTTAAATTTTTCATTATTTTTTTTGTTTTTTTTTATTATATATTGTAATGTTGAAATGTTTTTTTTTTAATTGTTCTTCAGTTGTTAATGATAATGAGCAACCTATAGATATATGCATTTATAATGTTTTTTATTTTTATTTTATCTTGTTGCATATTAAAAATTAATATATGTATTTTATTTTCTTTCGCTATAAGGTTGCAAAAGAAAAAGATATTTTTATATATGTAATTTATGGGTATACATTTTAAACATATATGTTAACATTACCGAATGCGTGAATGTGTAACTGCTTATCCAAACACATCAAAGAATAGGTTATATATATGATTAGTTTAAAATGGTAAATTAAAAAGTAGGGCATTACATTTGAATGGAAATGAAATAACATATACAAGTTTCACCTGAAATTTATTTTATGATATGATAAGTAAGAAAAGTCTTAAATAAGCATTTATAGAATATGTATTTTTTTTTTCTAATATTGATTTAAGTCAGCTTATTTTGAGATATCAAGAAATGACAAACCTATATATTAAGTTTATTTGCTTATACTTATATGAATTTTTATATTAATAAGCCATTTATTTAATTGTCGATTTGACTTTAAAGAAGGAAAGAAAGAGTAGTAGTGTTAATAAAATATAATTATATATCTTAATTGGTTTCCGAGTTATTATTAAGAATATTGTGTTTTTTTTTTGTCTTAATTCTATCATTTTAATTCATCATCATTGCTCGCAGTTATTAAGTATTACCATTCGTATATATTGAGCAATCACTTGCAAATATTAAGCGTCCGCAAAATAATAGGTAAACTAGAATGTTGATATTTAAGTATTTAAGGATTATGCTTGAGAATAACCAAATTTTGATAATTATAGTTCAACATAGAAAGCTAAAATTGTGTTGTGTCCATGAATTTAGATCATCCTCATCAAAGATGGATATCATGTTATTAGTTAAAAATGTTTCAAATAATACTATATAAAAGTTATGATCGCCATCAATCATCATTAATAAATTATAATCATTAAATTTAATGTTTAGCGTAATGAATATGTTTTAGTAAATAGGGGTTTATAGAAAATTGAATATTATGCAAAGAGATTCATGATGATCAATCATCACCATTAGTATTATTAAATCCCAGTATGAAATAGGATAATTTTAATAGATGCCTATAAGTTTATAAAGATGAATTTATTGTTGTGAGTTTATTGATAAGCCATGGCTGGTATCATCATCACTATTATAATCATTATTATGATATCACTATTATTATCATTATTATGATATTATTATCATCATCATCATTATTACCTTTATTGTGATAAATAATCTAGTTAAATGGCCATCAATATCAATAATGGTCTTCACATGCTTGTTTGGAAGCCATTAATAGGATTATACATGTCTGTTCATCAATATACGCTAATGAGCTAGCAATGTCTATAAGAATCTTTGATCTATAGTATAAACTTTGGTAATATTGGGATCTTGTAATTTTATCAATATAGATAAAATGTAAGAATGTCATTTTTGTTCAATAGTCATCCAAGTCATGTGTAATAAATATGTACTGAATGAGTTTGAACTCAAGTACACTATAAATAGATACTTATCTAGATTGAAAACAATCTAGTGGCGCTCATGGGAAAACACATGTACTTAGCTAAACTGAATAAAGAGTGATATCATCCCTTTCCAACTTCATAATATTAGTTTTATAAAATATATTTTTTTATAAGTTGTCATGAAGCTCACCCGTCGTGTGCATATGACCATGAATGGTCTTATATATTTGGAAAGAAGGATAGGAAGGATTCTTTGTTAGAAGAACCTAGTATTGGAGATAAGCATAAGGCACTCCAGGAATCTCACAGTGGGTACTTTTATTCAGTTGCTATATTTAATATTATTTTTATTAGATGACAATGGCCAGTATGTTTTATTGTTCAAATGACTGCCCCAATATATAAATAAATACCAAGAATCTTTAATGCTGATATTTTCAAGTGGCACAGTGATTCTATAATTTCTTTATCTATGCTATGATGAATTAATATAGTTACAAATGGTACAGATTGGATAGGCATATATCTAATAATTAATAATTTTCCCTATCTAAATATTTATTATGGTTACAAATGTGACATATTAAAATAGTTACAAATTATAGTTACAAATACATATCTTTTATATTAATTTAATAATTACAAATACATATTTATATTAATTTATAAATATTGTTACAATATATATATATATATATATATATATATATATATATATATATATATATATATATATTATAACCTACACTCCCAACACTGCTCATATACATTGTATGAGCGAAATGCCCAGGCACCAGTTCTATTAATGAATAGAACAATATAACAAAAGATATAATAAAAATTATTACTGAGACCTATATTTAAGTTTATGTTCAGCTCAGCTCAGTGGGAGGCTATAGGCAGTTCATAAGATATATGATAATAAATGAATAAAAGAAGAAATATTATAAAATCTTCAATATAATGTAAATTCCTTTGTTAATTAATTGTATGATAAAGAATCATAGTGTTTACTTAGTACAGTCTATTAAAAATATACTTTAAACTTAATTTCTTCCTTCATCCAAGTATAACATATATCAGCTTGCTATAATTATACTCTTAACAATTCTATGACTTGGCATATTATAATCTAAACATCTACTTTAATGCCAATCAAGAAATAAACAATAAGATCTCAGGGAATTTAACAAACACAGTTGAATTAAATAAACTACATTGGCCCATAAGTTATAATTATAAAGTATGATAAAAATATAATGAAACAAATTGACTAAAATATTTTTACTGTGTTTCAATAATAAGATAATGACAGAGATAGGGTATTTTAATCTCATATCATCATCTCACAAATATACTGACCTGACAACCTTTCTAATACGTTTATCAAGTGGCAAATACTCTTTATAATGTTTGGATTAAGAAATACAATATTGTCAGACACTAGCAAATTTAATATTATAACTCTAAAATAATATATCTGTTTTATAATAGATTTATGAAATGTGGAGATGTGGAAATGGAAATACGAATGTACACAAGAATAACTCAAGACACAGTTGTTAAGATTTGAAATAACTAAACAAATCATTTATTATAACAAATAAACTTGATCTAACATAATATTTACAAATGGACTATTTGTTTTACATATATTTAGATTATCAAATAATATTTTTTTTTATTTTTAGCATCAATTTGGGATTATCCCTACTATCAAAGCAAATTAATAACAAAGTTTAAATATCCTGACTTCGAACACAAGCTTTGCCTACATGTTTCATCTATATGACAATAAATAAATAACATGCTATATTATTAGTACAAAAAAATATTTTTGAGAGGTTATTACTCTTGATTAACCAAATAAATCAAATTACTTATATTTGACTTTCAGCAAACCAACTTTCTCTAATTGACTAATAATCACTTTCAATTACGTATACCTTTCATTTATAGCACAAAATCATGTTTATTCTGATGATTTGATGATTTGTAACATTATTTAAATAAATACACTGTATTTTAAAATATTTATTTCCCGTTTTAATCTTAATACTTTATACTTCTATTAAATGAATGTAGTATATTTCAAAAGCATTTATTTCTCATTTTAATTTC
Organism: Epiperipatus broadwayi; assembly: GCA_028023455.1. Taxonomy (NCBI): domain Eukaryota; kingdom Metazoa; phylum Onychophora; class Udeonychophora; order Euonychophora; family Peripatidae; genus Epiperipatus; species Epiperipatus broadwayi. The sequence goes on from JAQFVV010013911.1 coordinate 56,728, forward strand.
AATAATTCTATACTTTATATACGCGATATTATTTATATTACGCGTGTGTGTGCACGTTCAAGCAGCAATAATGTAAAACAATCTTTTCTATAAACTCTCCATTCATTAAGAAAATATCATACAATTATTTTATTTTGAACAATGTCGTCATCGATAAAAATATGACACTAATACTACATCAAGAGTTAATCTAACAATGTATCTAGCCACATATTAATTAACACAAAGCTATATTTTTATGATTATATATACTATATGTTATAAGGGGAATCTGCATGAGGCGCAGATAACTCTTACCGAACACTTCTACAATAATTCAGTACCAAGAATCCAAGAAAAACGTCACATGACTTCCTAAATATCATTTAATCATATTTCAACAATAACTCATTTACTTCTAAATACATTATTGGTGGGGATTCAATTCCTCATCACCAGGGCCCTAAGAACATCACTTCAAAAAATATCATTAATCATAGGCATATAAAATAAACTAGGCTCTACTCATGGAAAATTATTAACATATACTAAATAAACAAGATCTTTTATTCCTACAGTCATTATAATGCAAAGATTTCTTTCTATTCTCATAGCTTCTCTAAATATCGAACATTATAAATACACACTGGCAGATAAATTCATACAGATAATATACAAATTCATTCAACTCAGTAGAATACGACAATGTATGAAATTTATGCATAAATTTATTCACAAACTATACTTTATCAAACAAATATTATAATTGTGCAAAACAAACACACACCCGCGAATAAAAAGTATATATAATATTAACTCTAAATTACACACTAAGCAGGTAACATGATAATTAAATATTGCATTAAGGCATAACTTTTAATTTACTAAATTTTAGGTTACTTTTTAAAATTTAGCGGTTCTAATTATTACCAAGGAACTTTTTTCATATCTAACAAACTATTTCTATTATAAGTTCGTTGATTTAAACAAAGAACAAAATTTTCACTTTCAGATAATAAAGTATACTAAATAAATGTAAACCTTTCTAATAATATATTTTTAAAAAATATTTCTTTCACCTTCATAAGGAAACAATAAGACCTATTTAAACACAATCAATTTTTACCTGCGTACTCCTCATTTAAATACGCTTCAGAAACGTTCTTAATGGTCAACATACCCAAATTATAAATAACATAATAATAAATAAAGCCTATCTACCTATCATATACATTAATTATGACAAGCAATAAAAAAAAATAAAGACACAAAGGTTATTAGTTTATAACTTAAAATAAAAGTCCACTTGCAAAGCTCCATTCCAGGTTTACAAAGCAATATGGGACACATTCCACACTGAATTTAAACTAAAATGCACTTCTGCAGTATAACTTTAAAAAAAATATAAGCATAACTTAAATATGCCCAGCACCTTTCAGTGTTCATAGCATATCTATTTGAGGTACCAAATCACACACAAGCAGTTAATTTCTCCTTTATTATACTGAAAATATACCAAATTCTCCATTGTAGTTCTGGACTAAATACGCAATTATCCTTAGTATTTTCTGAATAGCATTTAACACTTTAAATGGTCCTTAGTAATTCCATAATTAATAATGCTTTGTTTTATATTCTGTCCTTATTGAAGAGAACAAAAATTACCTGCATTTCTGTCCTTCCATTCAATTTAAACAGAAGTAGCTTACATTTTATTTCTTCAATTTAAAAATACGTATTAGTTCCAGAAATATCAAATAAATGAATACTGTTATCTCCTTATGATGAACTTAAACATAGTATGATCTATCAAAATAGACATATCCTTAAGTCTATGTATAATCTTCACAAAAACACAATGTGAAAAATAGTGAGAAATTAATATATATTCTGTAGTATAGTTCTGCATGCGTTTTCCATATATATAAAAAAAAAACATGTTGCTCAATGATACAACAATAACATTTATGCAAAACATTCTTATTTAAAATGGCAATTAAGAGAAATAATGTAGACTGGATGTTATTAACACACATTTTTAAAAGAGTAATAGCTATAAAGGGATTAATTCAGAAATGTTTAAATCGAAAAGAGTAAATCAAGCTGATGCACCTTTTTAAAACCTTAGAATTGCATTTTTTTAATTAATTTTTTTCCATAATAAAGTTCTGAAGCTCCTTTGGAAGTTTTTACTCTAAAGTCTTTTCAAAGTCAATTTGACTTCAGCAACTGGCTTTAATTTTTACAATACATGAACCACTGTTTACTGGTTACAATTACATTACAAAAAAGCCAATTTTCTACTGGAGATCTTTGTTACAAACTCTCTTTTGCAAAGTTCATTTGCCTTTTTCCAAGGTTACTCCCACACATCTTGCTAACTAACTAATTACATATGCAAAAACAAATCTTTTCAAAAAAAATCATTTTGATTGATTTCTTTTTTAAAAAACTAAATGAAGACAAGGAAAAAAAAATACAAATAATAAAATAAATAGCTTTTACAAACTTGAAAGAAAAATGAATATTAATTAACTATCAAATAAAAATGATTAATAATTTATTCAATTTATAAAATAATTTATTGATCTAACTATCTATTAATCATTGGAAAGAAATATATATTTGTTAATTATTTAAGTTGACTACTGTAATTTAAATGTTTTTATAGTGAATGTACTATTGTTTGCTGTTATTAAAGATGAAAATGAAATGAAACATAATGCAGAATCATACATGCATACACATGTACTACAGCCTAAATATTGAACTATCTTAACTAAATATAATTGAAACTGCTATTAACTGTTGACAAAAGGATAAGAATTAACGAATAAAGGATATTTGAAACCATTCAAATAATATTATACTAACACAGAATAACTTTGCATCTTTCCAACAAGATGTATCAATTCCATTAATAAACAACACCCCTTCCTTAAAGTAAATACCTCATTAACTACAATAATACTAATAAATACTTATAAAGTGGTCAATAAACTGCATAAGCAATCCATATTTAAGCTTTAAGCAATCTCCAGCACAAAATTTTAAAATTCTAAGGCTATTTCATTTTTTTTCTTAAATATAATATAACCATTTATTTAAAATACAAAGTATCTCAAACCCTTGTGCCCATTCAGATGGCCACAATATATATATATATATATATATATATATATATATATATATATATATATATATATATTATAACAGAACCATAGGGGATGCCATAGGATGACATGAATAAGACTCAGTAGTTGGATGATTTGAATGCAATGCATGACCTAGGCCTTAGAGTAGGATGCTAGAGATGTCATGATGAAATGCTTAGCCCCAAATCACATTTACCTTTAGTATGCTATCTCATAATATACTGAAGCACTTGGATCTGAGTTCGATCCTAGCTTCATGACATCTAGCTATAGGCCCACTTCAAACCCCTAGTACTAACCTTAAATTTCTGATGCAATGGGGCTTTATACATCCAATCCATGCTAATTTCCATAAAGAAAACTTATTTTATAAATGTGTATTAAAATTAATTCTTTCAGATTTAAATTGATCAATTCTATTAGTAAATTCATGATAAAATTATTCATGAATTTATATATATTACAACTGCATGGATTGTGCGTATATATATTTGTAAATATTTAAATATATATAATTGTTCAAAAGTTTCATTGCATCGGGAATGTTTGATTTTATTTTTAAATAATTTGTTAAAGTTTTAATGATTAAAAGCTACATTCTTTCGATAAGCTTTCAAATTTTCCCTTTCCAAAAACAATAGGTAAAGTTTTATTAATTAGAAAAAAAGATAAGTATTTAAAATGTAAGGATTTCCTAATTAAAATCATTTTCTGATTTTAAGAATTCATTTTCTAATTAGAAAATGAATTCAAGTTAATGAGTTTGAAAGCCTTATCGAAGGAATGTATCTAAAAACAACTAGAAACTTGTAACATTGATAATGAAAGCACTAGCCCGAAGGCATCCGATACAGTATATATAGCTCTGGAAAGTATGGAGAGAGAAGCCATCTTTGTTGCAGAAAGTGCCAAAATTCTGTGCGTTTCAAAATCATAAATTTAAATAGTGCTTCGATCATGGTGAAAGGCTAAAACATCAGGAATCTGGCTGCGGTTCCTGAAGTCCCCTGAAATCTTCAATGAAGCTGCTATATTCTTTCCAGACAAATCATGCTGCCAAAATCAAATAAAATGCTGTTCAAGTAATCGACCGAATGCATGCCTACATTTTTACCAACCTGGATGTGTAAATTAAGGGAACCAGTCCCGGAAGAAATGGGTAATATATTTCCATAATGAACTTTAAACTTTCTGGCCAGTTTGCGAACTTTATTTTACACTTCCCTTAAAAGCTCTTTTCATTTATAATGTAATAATCTTTATAAAACCTTTTATTTATGCTATTTTTAAATTTATATAAATTCTCTCAATCTCTAGTCTTTAAACTTTCTCTTTTCTTACTTGGCAGTTCATTTACTATATTATATATATTTATCGTGTGATTTATTAATGTTGTTTATTTTTAATTATATGCCAATAATCCTTCGATTCGATGAGCTCCTGTGTTCTCATTGCCTCACACAAATAATATAATATTAATTCTAATAGTAGTTCTCGCCCATTAGAACTAAATTTATACGTTCTATTAATCTAGTCGAAAGAAATGATTAAATGTTTGTTATTTTATAATTGGCTAATAATAAATTATTAGCTCCATTTCTTCCCTATGTCCCCAGTTCCTATCTAATTTACAAATGTTTATATATCCACATAATGTTAAAAGCTATTTTCTCGTTTCACTATTGCATATTTATTCAAATATAATGTTAAAACCTGTTTTTATTTTTGCAAAAGGGCCGATAAAGGAATCAAATATATTCTAATTCAAATTTCAGTTATTTGCTATTTAGATTCAGGAAGAGCACGATATTTAGGGCATGACTAATATAATTTTATCATGTGTTAAAATAGTTTTAGTTAAAAACTCATTTGACTTTAATTAATTTGATCAAGTCATCATGTAGAGCATTCTCTAATTGGGTTTTATTTTCAAATGGTGACTATCAAGTCATCATCTTCAACGTTGCTGGCATAGGGCTATCGTTTGTTTCGCAGGCTTGTCAGTGATGATATTTCTGATATTTTAATTATAGAGGAAGAAAGCACTTCCTCCGCACTCATGTTATATTTGGAACACCAAAGGCTCATAGTTACGACTCGACCTGGCTTCCCCGTGTTCCCCATTTACTTAAAGGGCATAAGACTTGTCAAATCCAAGACACCATACTACTTTTAAATCACTGACCAGCTATTATCTTTCATGTTCATTTTACAGCTCATAATTCATCAGCACCATTACCTCTCTGTTCCAGTAAAGCCCGCTCTGATGCTCGTAATTCATGATGAAGTGATTTCAATTAAAGTCGAACAACTTCTCAGTTATTTCAAATTAAATACATTGTCTAATAGAGGTTAAAGTTATGCCCTAAATATGTATCTTGCTCTTCATGAATGGATTTGCAAATGTGAAAATAAATCTCACATTCTTTTGTATGAAATTAGAGTAATAATTTCCTTTACAACTAAATACCTTTACTGCCATTATTTTCTTGTTGGGGGCATAGACATAGAATTCCAAAATATTGCGTAATACTCATTGGCATATAATAAGGACCACTACTCTAATTATAATGATAAACTTTGTTTAAGAACTAGAATTCATTAATATAATCATTATTTAAAATTCAAACAAAAACTATTATTATTAAATATTTTCTAAACACACTTGGTTTCTTAATTATCTTATTTAATAATTATTTTAATGTTAATGCTCGCTGTCTGTGTTGGCAACCCGAACATATACATATGATTCGATTTAAAAAAAAGTATCTTAAGTTAATTAATTATCCGATATTAGTGTCAGTTCAGGGGTCTCTAATCCTCACCCACCATTGAGCTAGTTTCTTGGCACATAGCACTGTGCCATCGATTAAAATCATCCATTGACCTGAGCTGGTGAGTTGGGTTTGAATTCAGTTTGAACCACCTGAGTTTGGTCCGACTTGCAGTTTAGGTGGTGGGTTTTTCGACTGGTACAATACTTAAGACATTTCAATGTAATTTAGATTAGTGCATGTTCATTACATTTCCCTTTTAGGCCCCATTACACCACAGAATTCAAACTCAGGGAATACTTGCAGTCAGCTCTTTTCAGGGATGGACTTACTTAATTTTCAATATTTATGCCTAAGTATAAGCAAAGGTCAGAATGTTTTTTCAATATGAATTTATTGATGGTGACCAATCATTTAGGAGGGCGATGCATAATGATGATGATATTGATCAAACATTTAGTGGTGCAAATGCATAATGATGGTAATGATCAAACATTTAGTAGTGCAAATGCATAATGATGGTGATTATCAAACACCTAGAGGTGCAAATGCATAATGATGATGATGATCAAACAGAGATCAGATTGATTTTAACAACTCAGTCACATTCATTAATAAACTATAATGTGTAATAGCATATATTTACAGAAAGAATATTAAGTTAACATTTATTAATAACTATAATGTATCATAGCATATATTTACAGAAAGAATATTAAGTTAACAAGGATGGTCTTCTATCATTTTGAGGGCTTAAAACAATAAGTCTTCCTGGTTCAGATTTCATGATAGAAGTCTGCCCTCAAGCAATCTTTATTTACAACTGAGAAAACAAAATGATTTAAAATAAAGCATATACAAAATGAGATTAGATAATTTACTAAATATATATATTAGTTTCCAACCAGTAACCACATAAACATTCACAGTAAATATAGCAACCAATATTTCTAACTGCTGTCAAGGCAACCTTCACACCTTTTAATAGCAAGAATGGAAATCCATTCTTACTAATGGTCCATTGAATATATATGGACACTTAAAGATTGCAACTTGACTACAGAGTATGAAATATTGTTACAATGAAGTTTAAATAAACCTCTTTAAACATGAAATAAACATGTCACTATAATGCAGATTAATAAATAGTCATCTAAAACATTACTTAATGCAATACTTTTAAATTGCCCGTGTATTATTTAGAAATAATAAGCGAAATAGTGCCTAAAGCTAATCTGGGATATTTTGCTTATTATTTCTAAATAATACATGGGCAATTTAAAAATATTGCATTAATTAATGTTTTAGATGACTATTTATTAGTCTGCATTATAGTGGCATGTTTATTTCATGTTTAAAGAGATTTATTTAAACTTCATTTTAACAATATTTCATACTTTGTAGTCAAGTTGCAATCTTTAAGTGTCCATATATATTCAATGGACCATTAGTAAGAATGGATTTCCATTCTTGCTATTAAAAGGTGTGAAGGTTGCCTTGACAGCAGTTAGAAATATTGG
>JAQFVV010013912.1:0-64051 GCA_028023455.1 Epiperipatus broadwayi
AAATCACGTAAAGTGAGTACACTAGTAATTCAATAAAATATAACTCAGGTATACAGGCAGTAGGTTTTATCCACTTTCATTTCTTGGTTTGATGTTAAGTGCATGTTTAAACAAATACTAAGTGAATATGGTCTAGCAGGGTGCCACTAGATTATCTGAATCTAGACACGGTTATATCTAATAACCTTTTACATGTACCGGGTTTGAATCCCTTCTTGGTACTTTATTTATAATAAAATGGAAGATTTTGCTTTTTGAGCCATATCACTATAAGCACTAATATTTAGGTAAAAGTAAAACATCTATAAACCAAAGTGGAGTATACTAGACATAAATCATTTCTCAAATCTTAACAAAACAAATGTGTTTCAATATTTTTATAAGTTTACTAGCTCAGATTATATATAACTAATTTAGGATGGCAATTCACTCATCCTTGCATGAAATAGATGACGGGATGTGGTGATAATAATACTAAGAAATCAATAAATATTATAAAATCAATATTTATTTATGTTACAATGGACACCCAACTGGGGCCTGATATTTTACCATATACCTGAAAAAGAGAGTCTATAGAATGATGGGAGATGTGTGGTTAAAAAAAATAGAGAAATTTTTTAGTAAAATTTTTTTTTCTCAGTAAAAATTTTTTTTTGTCTTACAAAATTTTCTTGGCCAAACATTCTTATTTTAGATGATGATGTTTAATATGATTTAATCTTTCATTGATGATGATAAAATGGGTACAGCCATAAAACAGCTTAGTTTTTTTTTATCAATTTTGAAAATAGAGATGAATATCACAACTTAAGACAAAGGTGAAATAAATAATAGATTTTTTTTTGTGGAACATTAAAATGATTTATTGCCAGATAGGATAGGCATAGTAATAGTGATGAATTATGGAATAGTGGTCTCATGTGTGTTTGGGGAGTTCATTTTGTAAAAAGTCTATGATTTTAGAGGTTTGATTGGATGGTTGATCGTTGGAGTTTGGTTGGTTAGATTGCAGTTTTGATGATGAGTGGAGAGTTTTGTCATTGCCTTGAGAATGCTATGTATTTCGTGTAACTTATGAATGATCAAACCCATTCACTGCTCCAACCCAATTTATATGTTATCTTTATTTTATCATGAAGCAGTTAACAGCAGACCTGCCATGATATCAGCCTATAAGTCTCCAAGAGAGAGAGCATGGCATAGTTTTCCAATCCAGTTTATATGTTATTCTTATGTTATCATGAAGCAGTTAACAGTAGTCCTGCCATGATATCAGCCTATAAGTCTCCAAGAGAGAGAGCAAGGTTTCGTTTTTGTAGTCTATAATAAGCAGGGCATTCCTTGATACTTGCCACATAAGACTCCAAGAGAGAGAGCAAGGCATAGTTTATCTATCTTTAGCCCCTAAGACTTAATAGTTCTTTTATTGCAACAGAGTTTGCTTCATTCAATCAAGGGTTGTGGTAGTTAATAGTGATCGAATTGGGATGATCTTCTGAGTGCTCGTGATGCATTGTGTGATTATAGTGCTGTGACTGAATTCTTTTATTTATCTCAAGATTGTGAACTGCTAGTCATTCTGTGGACTGTCAATATCTGTCGGATTTCTGGGAGAATGGATGAATGTATAATTTGGGCTATTACAGACAGACATGCACTATATAGATTATTGTTGTGTAGTTCATTAAATAAGGATATTAAAATTTTTTTTTTGTTGTATTTGTAATGCATAATAAGGTGAAAATCAAATCAGTCAGTTGGTCAGAATAGGTGTCAGACAGGGAGAAGATGTGTGGATTTTTGATGGTCAGGGAAGTACAGATGGGATATACATAGTTTTATAACATGAGTGAACTAAATTATAGTATGGAAGAGGTTATGGAAGAGGAAGGTGCCCCAATACCAGGAATCAGTGATCGTTTTCATACTGAAGAAGAGGATGGGGAGGTTTTCTTAAAAACACAAAAGGAAAGAGAGGAAGTAGAGGAAGATGCCTTTAATGTTAGTAGCAGTAATACGGCCTCAAGTGTGGAAGTAGATGAGGAGTCAGAAGTGGGCCAGGCTCAAATAGCAAAGATGGCACCATCAGACATGGACATGATAATGCAGATGCTCAGAAGTATGAGAGAAGATAGTAAGCAAAGTACGGTCAATCTAGAACAAAAGATGGAGAAAAATATAGAAAGTCTAAGAGAAGATAGTAAGCAAGGGATGGTAAATCTAGAACAAAAGATAGAGAAAAATAATAAAAGTATGGTAAATCTAGAACAAAAGATAGAGAAAAATATAGAAAGTCTAAGAAAAGATAGTAAGCAAAATATAGAAAGTCTAAGAGAGGATAGTAAGCAAAGGATGGAAAATCTAGAACAAAAGATAGGTCAATCTATGGAGAAAAGTATAGAAGGTTTAAGGGTAAATCTAGAGAACTCTATTGACAATAACAACCAAATGATCATCGCTTTGGAAACTAGGATAGAAGGGTCCAATATAGAGTGTAAAAATAGGTTTGTGTCATTAGAGGAGAGGATAGAAGGAGTGTGTAGGTCTATGGAAGTCACCAAACAGGAGGGCTGTCAGGGACTACAGTCATTAAAGGCTCAAGTGGAGCAGTCTATCGAAGAAAATAAGAGAGAAATTGAGTTAGTTAGGAATGAGGTCCATGGTTTGGTCTCCCAATCCATATCAGAATGCATAGAAAAGAATGCCGAAATAACTTCTGCAGGAATTCATATTAGATTAGAGGAGGTGGTAGCCAAAGTGGACTCATATAAGGAAGCCACTTTGGGCTGTGTAGATCAAACCCTCACTATGAAAAATAAGTTTAGTGGCTTAGAAAAGGAAATACGAGAAGTTAAGGGAAGCATGGCCAATGAGTGTGTACAAATTGACCAAAATCTTAGGAAAGAATTGGGGAAACAAATGGATAGCTTTAGGGAGGAGATAGTAAAAAGGGACAAGTCAAGTTCTTTAGAAGAGGGATCCAGAATGAATCAACATGAATTGGGTGTTATGTTGGGAAAGGTTGAGGAGAACCAGAAGGCCTATGTTGTGGAATACATAAACCCCAAGATGGATGATCTCTACCAGAAAATAGGGGAATTAAAAGATCGTATTAATGTAGGGCTGCAGGATCAGTCAAACCTAAATTCAGGGCAGAGCGATGGTAGCACCAGTCCAGATGACTGTAGGGATAGCTCAGAACAGAGTCAGTCAGAGAAAAGGATGCCTACTTTAGGTAAAAATCCACAAGTTAAAAAATTAGTAGATAGGGCTGACCATACCAGTAAAGATGAATATAGAGTAGGAGGGTCAATGACCTCAAATTTAATTAAAATTAAGGCCTTTAGTGGGGAGAGCAGGGAGAACCCCTTAGAGTATCTGTATACCTTGGAAGAACTCTTTTCTGTGTGTAGGCTGAGTGAACAGGAAAAGTTGGCCATTGCATGTAACCATCTTTATGCCTATGCTAAGGAATGGTGGCGGTCCCTATTTGATAAGCCCACTACCTTTGGGGATTTTCGTTGTGTTATCTTAGCCTGTTTTTGGAGTGAAGATAGGTAGGACCTGGTGCGCTATCAGATTACACAGGAAAAGTATGGTGGTACCACAGGTAGCTATACACAATTTTTCAGAGGGCAGGCGGTTAAGTTGAAAAGTCTGACTGCATTTCCCCTCTCAGAGCACCAAATCCTGAGAATACTCCGACACAATCTTCCCCGAAGCATTGAACAAATGCTAATTGCTGCTGATTGCCACAGTATAGAGGAAGCATCAGAAATCCTGGATGCTCTAGAAATTTCAGAGCTAGATTCAGAGACTAGGCCCAAGAGCACCAAGGACAGGTATAATTATAATGTCTCTAGTCTGAATCTAGGTGATCAAACAAATGATCAGAATTTTAGTAGATATGGGTATAGAAACAATTATAGGGCTAGGCCTCCTAATCAATCCTGGGGAAATTTTAGGGGTAACGTTGGGAAGAAAGTAATTCCTAGAGACGAGCAACCCTCTACAAGTGGAATCACCACAGTGCTAAAAAGACCAGGGGGAAAAGCCCAAAGTAAGACTCCATCGCTAAACTAGAACGGTCCTGGTATAATAGTTCCTCAGTGCTGGGGCCATATGCTAACAGTAAGAGGGACAATGAGATGTGGTTATTAAATACCCTTGATCTGGATGTGGATTACCTAGAGCCATTTGAACTAGGTGAACCACCTATCCAATATAACTGTCCTGTTCTTAAATTATTGATGGAGGGGATTAGTATAAATGCCTTAATTGACTCTGGTAGTCAAGCCTCCATCATCTCAGAAAAAGCGTATCAAAAGATGCTTCATGTAAATAGTTGTATACCCTCCTTGCCCATTAAACAGATACAAGTGACTCTGGCTAATGGGAAGAGAACCAGGCTGTCCAACAAGCAGGTTTGGATTAATTTTAGGCTTAACCAGTCTGAGTTTGGTCATGTCTTCTTGATTATGCCTGAATTGGTTCATGATGTCATTATAGGTTCAGACTTCATGATCAGAAATAAATGTAAATTAGATTATGAGAATGGGCTATTTTTATGTCAACAAGAACAGTTGCCTTTTGAATGGGAGTTACCGAAACTCTCTGGTCAATTGCTATGTATTCGAAGCACACTAATTGATGTTGGTATTAAAACTAAAATTAATCATGTTTTTCTTGCCAATCTGACTATAGGAGAAAATTTATACCAACTGATGTGCAATTATAACAGCCTGTTTTCCACTGTTCCAGGCATCATCAGTGGATATACTCATCGAATTAAGTTAAAGGATAATGAACCTTTTCAACAGAGAATGTATCCAGTTCCTTATCAATATCAGGCCGAGGTACAAAAACAGATAGACCAAATGTTGGAATGGAAAATTATTCGGAAGTGTTCCTCTGCTTATGTCAATCCTTTGGTAATTATCAGAAAGAAAGATGGTACAGTAAGAGTATGTCTGGATGCTCGGATGCTGAACCAGATAACCATTCCTGAACGCGATATTCCTCCACCTGTACATGAGCTGCTAATTAAATTCAAACAAAAGTCAATTTTCTCATCTTTTGATCTGACAGCCAGTTATTGGCAGATACCACTACACCCTGAAGACCAAAAATATACAGCTTTTCGCTTTCAAGGTCAAACTTATGTTTTTACAAGAATGCCCTTTGGTCTCATTAACAGTGGTGCTGGTTTGATCAGATGTTTGAATATGAGCTTTTCAAAACAATTGAAAGAAAAGATTATCATGTATGTGGATGACATAGTTATTGCTTCCAGCAGTCTTACAGAGCATCTAGAACACTTACAGATATTCTTTGAAGAGTGTTTAGCCCATAATGTCAAGATAAACCTGGAGAAATGTACTATAGCTGCAAAAGAAATTACTTTTCTGGGACATGTAATCAGCGAACAGGGTATCAAACCCCATCCCGAAAAGATTGCTGCTATTCAGGACTTCTCAATGCCAAAAACCAAAAAGCAACTGCGGTCCTTCCTCGGTTTATGTAACTATTATCATAAGTTTTATAGGGACTTTGCCGAGGATACCCAGTATTTGTCTGTGTTATTGAAGAAATCAGAAAGGTGGAGGTGGACCACTGAGCATACCAGAGAGTTCAATACCATAAAACAAACCTTCTTGAACCACATTATTTTGTCTTACCCTGATTTTGGTAAAAAGTTTTTTGTACAGACAGACAGTAGCCACTATGGTCTGGGAATAGTTTTATATCAGCTTGATGAAGATCAAAGACCTCAGGTCTTATACTTTTTAAGTAGACATTTGAGAGGGGCAGAGCTGAACTACTCCATAACAGAGAAAGAAGCCCTAGCAGTGGTATGGGCCTTTCAGAAGCTACGCCAGTTTTTGCTTGGCTCTGAGGTCATTGTTTTGTCAGACCATAGGAGCTTAGAATTTCTAAGTAAAAGCTATTTAAATAATGAAAGATTAATTAGGTGGAGTCTATACCTACAACAGTTTAATTACAGCATCGTCTATGTTGAGGGTATTAAGAATATCCCTGCGGATGTTCTTAGTCGTCACCCTGTCTGTCTTGTGCCCCAACATCCCGGTACAGAGAATATCTTGATTAATAATATTAATGTTGAATTAGAGAGAGATATCTTAAAAGATTACCATAATTTGGCTGGGATTCAAAAACAAGACCTAAAATTGGGCAGAATCATCACCATCCTGAATCATCCCCTAAACAGCCACAGCTCCAAGAAATCACTCAAGAAAGTTTTTACCCAGTATAAATTCAACCAAGATCTTCTCATGTATAAGGTTAAGGTTAATCATGGTAACCCTTGGAGGATCGTGATTCCTAAAATCCTCATTAATAAATTAGTAAAATTTTCTCATTGCAAATATGGCCATTATGGCACTCCAAAGATTTATTATGTGTTAAAGAATTATTTCTATTGGAATCAGATGTATAGGAGTGTCAGCAATGTCATTAAACAATGTACAGTTTGTGCCAAGACTAAGTATCATGCTAGGTCATTCGTTGGTATTTTACAACCCATAATCCCGGATCGGCCTAACCAATTGTTGGCACTTGATTTTTATGGACCACTCCCGGCCTATAACCGACAAAAGTTCATTTTAGTGGCATATGATGTATTTTCTAAATATGTATCTGCATTTGCCGTGCCACGAACTGATGCTAAGGGTGTTATCAGGTGCCTCACCAAACACCAGTTGCCAGCCGGGGATAAACCTGATGTGATTTTGACAGATCATGCCACTGCCTTTGTATCGAAGACCTGGAAGAAATGGGTTCAAACTCAGAACATCAAACATGTTATGAGCTCTATACGAAATCCGCAGTCTAACCCTGCGAGCGCATTATGCGCGAGCTTAGCAGACTTTATAGAGTCTACATTCCAGATGATCATAGACAGTGGGTGAATAAACTTCCTGAATTGGTAAATCTCATTAATATCACTTGTAATGAATCAACAGGATTCCCCCCTGTTAGGTTGCATTACGGAAAACAGGAACCTTTGCTTATTAAAATCCCTTTGCCTATTACCCTTGAGGAAATAAATAATGATGATGACCTTAATAAGGCTCGAGTCCAACTTAAACTCATGGGTCAAAAAAGGGTAAAGCAATCCAGAACTAAACCACATCCATTTAAGATCAATGATCTTGTGCTGGTACGCACCCCTCATGTTAGCAACCCCCAAAGAAACAAATTTAAAAAGTTTCTGCATTTGTATGAAGGACCATTCAAAATCACTAAAAAGATAGGAGAGAATGCCTTTATGCTTGCTGCTCTTGATGGGAATAAGGGGACCTATAATGCTAGGAGTTTGATCCCTTATACTTCAGCAGAATAGCCTGGCAAAGATCTCCAAATAAATTATTTTTTTTTTTAATGAAAGATATATTTACCAGTAGTTAATTTTTTTTTTTTATATATATTATAAGTATTTATTAGTTAGGATTTTTTTTTAAATATAGTTAAAACAAAAGTGCTGATGATTTTATCCGAAGGGGGAGAAAGTTGTGCCATTACAATTTGGTCACTAGCCAAATTTATAGTAATGTGCATGTAGAAAAGGTAAAACAAAATCATCATCACAATTTTATATAACCATAAAAGAAGCTGTAGGGCATCCAAGTTCAAACCCTACCAGATCAAAATTCTAAAGGCTTTAAACAGAGAAAGAGTGGGACAACAATTATATGCTTTATTTCTGTATGTGTTGATAGAAAGGTAATACACACATTTAAACTATTTAATATTTAATTTTTCTTTAAAAAGCAAAGTTATAATGCATACATATAGGCAATGTATGTGTAAATTATTTAATTATTTTATATTTCAAATATTAAACATTTTAACTTTCTTTAAAACTAACCTATGCTTGATCAATTCTAATATTTTATTCTATACTTTTATTTTGCTTTTCTTTAATTATAAGTGGGATTTAAAAGTTACAGATTTAATTAAATAATTGGGTTATAATTACTAAGCTAGCAATCATATTATTTAAGGTTAGTTCATGAATGATTTGAAAGAATGAAGGATGTGTGTACATTACATACAAAAATTTACATTTCTTAAATATTGAAAGAAAAGGAAGTATTAAATCTGTCAAATTATTTTTTTTGTACAATTTTTTTTGTTAAAAGAGGAAATCTGTTTAATCAGATATCGATCTTTGTAGTAATTTTTTTTGTAAATGATTGTCACTTTGAAAGCTTATAATGAGTCAGAGCTCTAAATTTTGAAATTGTCTTATCTCAAGATCTATAGAAAGGAAGCTCAAAGATTTGAAGTGTTACCTGGATGTTAAAAAAAAAAAAAAAAAAAAAAAACAAAAGAAAGGAAATAAGAATTGAGTCTATTTTTTTTTTTAAAAACAAAAGTGTCTGGAAAAAAGGATTAAACTTTTCAGTTAAAAAAATACTTTGGTTGAAAATAAATTAGAGATCTAATTAAAACAAATTTGTCCAAAAATAGCAAGTGATGCTATCTCTGATTGGTTAAGGTAGCTAAAAATTGGATATAAAAAGCTGTCTTGAAGGATTATTATTGTGATTGATTCAGATTATTAAACTATCAAATTTGAATGTTGAAAATATAAGAAATGGCGGGCTAGAAAAATTATATGTATATTCCATTTGCCGGACCATCTGGGGAAGCTGCACATCACATAGGAAAGAAAAGATGTGTCTAAATAATATTCTACACCTTTCAACTGACCAGATAAATAAGATGTTTTTAATAGAAGGAAGAAAGCATTCACCTGCATTCAAAGAAGATGAATTAATCTACTGATAAATATTAATCATCAAGTCCAATTAATTGTTACAACAACTGATTTTAAACTCAAGAAAATTTACAAATGGGAAAACAACTGCTGTATTTCATCCACATGCTTGACAAGAAGAGAAGAAAATTTACTATAATGATTTCCAAATTGTCCACTAAAGCAAATAACCTCAATAGAGTCATCATCATCAAATAGTTATCCACCTCAAGAAAGAGATTGTTCCCACATAGTAGCTGCAGAAATATAGACAAGTTTGAACCCTTGAAACTTCGCCACAAACAAAAGATCGGTAATATGACTTTTTATATCTATTTTCTTTATGATATCAGTCTTAATAAACATTTTAGCAATAAAGTGGTATATTTTTATTTAAAGAACTTTTAAAGACTATTCAGATCGATTAAAACAAGAATGTCTTACTAATAATAACTTTGAGCTTCATAAATGATCTTGAATGTATGAAAATGATTTGTTTATTAATTTTACAATATTAATGTGTAAAACATTTTTTTTTATGGTATTATGATTTTAGTTTTAACTAATATATTATTATTATTTTGGGTTTTAAATAATATTTTGTTATCATGGGATAAAACACGCACATACATAATGATATTTTATATGTGTATAATTGCGATTGAATGAGGAGTAACAAGTAGTGTTAGAATATTAGATTAGTTTGTTTCATTAAGTATAGCATTTCAGAGATAGAAGAGAGGGGGGAGAAAATAATTTAAAACTTGTTTCTAAAACTTGCTCTTTCAATTTTACTAACATTTTTTTTTATTCTATTTACATGTTGGATTTTTAAAGTATGTGTGCTAATGAGCAGATAATAATTTTTTTTAAATACTTTTCTCATGGAGTGAAAATCATGGTTAATGTGACGTCCAACTTAACACAAAATACATTTGAAGGGAAAGGGGGAAGAACTTAAAATTAATCTGAGGATTGTTATATAATCAATTATTATTATTATTCATGTCAATTTTCATATTTATCTAGAAATTTTTCTGTATATGTTAGAAATGTAGTAATAAATATTAGTTTGTTTTATTAAACGAGGCATATATATTTCATTAAGTGTAGTCTTTGTTAAGTGTGATTATTCATCATCCTCAATGGTTGAATATTAGTTATTTAAGATATAAGTAAATATGCTAAAATTAAGCAATAATTATGAATTTCTTTATAAATTTAGTTTTATGTTTAGGCTTAGCCCTAGAGCTGTAGTTGAAACCCTTGTCATTATCGTTATTATTATCATCATCATCATCGTCATCAACGTTTTAATTAATGAGCTGTTTAACTGTTTAAAGGCCATAAATAAATATTGATTTCATAATATTTAGTGATTTCTTAGTATTATTATAACCACATCCCATCATCTATTTCATGCAAGGATGAGTGAATTGCCATCCTAAATTAGTTATATATAATCTGAGCTAGTGAACTTATAAAATATTGAAACACATTTGTTATGTTAAGATCTGAGAAATGATTTATGTCTAATATACTCCACTTTGGTTTAAAGATGTTTACTTTTACCTAACTATTAGTGCTTATAGTGATATGGCTCAAAAAGCAAAATCTCTCATTTTTATTAGAAATAAAGTACCAAAAAGGGATTCAAACCCGGTACATGTGAAAGGTTATCAGATATAACCGTGTCTAGATTCAGATAATCTAGTGGCGCCCTGCTAGACCATATTCACTTAGTATTTGTTTAAACATGCACTTAACATCAAACCAAGAAATGAAAGTGGATAAGATCTACTGCCTGTATACCTGAGTTATATTTTATTGAATTATTAGTGTACTCACTTCACGTGATTTCATATAATACTGGTTATTAACAATTTCCCCATAATTCTTGATAGTGTTATATATTTGAACCTTTACTTAGTTATTTCTATTTGAACTCATTTATTTATGTTACAATATATATATATATATATATATATATATATATATATATATATATATATATATATGCTTTCCATTATAATTTTCCAACTTGGGACTTCGATAAAAATAAGCCAAGACATGAGATAAATTACAATGGAATATACTTTCCATTACAATGTATAAAATACCATTTAATACACTTTCTATAGGCCCTTTTGCAAGGTAGTAAATTTTTACTTCTTGACAATAATATGGTATTATATACAGATACTTTTTTAAGTGTTAAAAATCAATCAAAGCATGAAAACATGATTGATATATACTCCATCCTCCAGATAAGTGAAAATCTATAAGAATGTAACAAATAAGAAAATGACATGGATACAATCACAAATATTTTGGTCAAAACACCATATCATAAAAACTTTAAATAAATCTTCCATTTTCTAAAAATACCAAAACCCAATCAGAACAATCTCTATAAAAATTAAGCATAGTGGGTTTTTTTCTAAGGAATATCACAATTTATTTAACTTTAATGAAGAAATATGATTCAAAAATATGACAAATTTGAATGTAAATCTGGTCTTAATAATTCTGAATGCAATTGCAATAATGCACCTCTCATTTTGGAAAACTAACCTGATAATACAAAGTAAACTGAATATCAGGAGGATAAATGTGAAACATAAAATTTATAAATTACTTAATTGTACTCAGATATAAAATTTCAGATTTTGGATTTATTGGTCAACAAAAATATAACTCAAACATAGAAATTGTTCTTTTTTATATATATTCAAAACTGGATTTATTTCCATTTTCCCAAATATCTTAGTTGCATACCCAATTTCTTTTTGAAAACATAATGTGAAAATATATTTTTCCAATTTTCTTTACTGCATAAAGTTGACTAAATAGAGTGAAATAAAGAAATACAAATAAATTATTTATGTGGTTCTTCTTTTCATATCAACATATAAATATGGTTTTAATTTCTCCTTATATGTAAAAACAAAAATACTTAATTGTAATTAATTAGAGAAAATATAACTTACTATTAAAAATTTTCAGCTGAACGTTTTCGAGGAAACATGCCTCATACTCATAGCCTTCATGAAAAGTGTAATAAATGTATGCAAATGTAAATATTCAAATAAGCTACTGTTACATAGCCCATTTTTTCGAGATCTCGAAGCATGTGTCCTTTCTGTTAATGGCATGGATGTCTCTATTAATATAGAATGCCTCCTTTATTTTTCTCCTGTAATCATTTGGCTCTGAACATAAAATAATGGGGTTGGCAGGTATGAAGTTGTGCCCAGATTGTTTACTATGTTCGAAAAATTCAGAGGATGTGCTGCTGTTCGTTTGAGCTCTGTTGAATGTGTAACGATGTTGTGCCAATCTGATATTAATTGTGGCTTTTGTTTCCCCATAGTATGTAGCGTGGCATCCGGCTTGAGGGCAGGAAATAGAGTACACCACGTGTGGGGTGAGCGATCGATCAATGTGGTCTTTAGAGTTATTGATCAACCTATTGGAATTGGGTGGGGTTCTGAATATTATGTTGAATTTATTGTTTAAAGTTTTCGTTAGTTTGCTGGATATTTTAGGGATGTAGGGGATTGTTATTTTAGGTAGATTAGTGCGAGGTAATTTATTGTTTATTGTACTGTTAAATTTCATGATTTTCTTTTTAATGGTTTTATATTTGAATCCTGCTGCCAATAGATCTTTAGTATAATTGTAACAGTAGCTTATTTGAATATTTACATTTGCATACATTTATTACACTTTTCATGAAGGCTATGAGTATGAGGCATGGTTCCTCGAAAACGTTCAGCCGAAAATTTTTAATAGTAAGTTATATTTTCTCTAATTAATTACAATTAAGTATATCAACTATATATATATATATATATATATATATATATATATATATATATATATATATATATATATATATATATATATATAATGTGTATTGATTGTTTAACCTTTTTGTCTATCTTCTTGAGGAATAGTTATACAAATATAATTTCTTTTTTTAAATAATAATATAATAAGCAATTATCAGGTAATTTTTATATTTGTACTTTAAGAAAACACAATTCTTTCATTCCTCAAAGGAATTAAGTAAGAATAAATCAATTTAATAACCTATATTGTAAAGTAAAATAAGTTGTATTTTAATTATACTATTAATAATAAATTAAATGATATATATATATAAATGATGAATGTTCCGATAGAATTTTAAAAAAAAGACAATAGAAGTTTGAATACAATTAGAGGAATTAAGATTAATTAATACAACTTTAATAATTGTAAATATTCCTGTTGTACTTGTAAACACTTAACATCTTTTTTTTTTTTAATGGATTTATTGATCAAATGCTGCAATTACATGAGTAAAGCCTTTTTGTTCATATTTTACATTTAGAAGGATTTTTATCAATAAAGCAAGTCATATATAACATGACGTTGCTTTTATAAGCTTGTTTTTACAAAAATGTAATACAGAGAGCATACCAATAGCTCAAAAAAACTCTTAATTGATAAGTGCAGTAAGAGAAAATATTTAAAATCTCTATCCGAAATACTCTTATTCTCAGACCAATTGTTTTCAAGCTTCTGGCTCACATCAGTGAGGAGCTAGAATATTCAGACACTAGATCTAAAATATCAACTCAAAACCCAGCACTTATTTCATATGTAATATTTAAGTAGAAACTCTGAAGTTTTCAGACATGAAAATGTCTTTTACTCCAGCTATCTAACTCAAATAGTTATATAGGACTTAACTAAATTCAGATCTACCATATATTAATAGCCACAGCATAGCCAAAGCCATAAAGGTAAAATTATAATTATCAATAAAGTAAGTCACATATAATGTGGCATTGCTTTTATAAGCTTATATTTACAAAAATGTAATACAGAGAGCATACCAATAGCTTAAACAAGCTCTTAATTGATAAGTGTGGTAAGAGAAAATATTTAAAATCTCTATCTGAAATACTCTTATCCCCAGACCAATTGGTTTCAAGTTTATGGCTTAAGAGATTGTTTGAGCTATTGGTACATTCTCCATATTACATTTAGAAGTATTTATTATTTATTAGTATTGCTTTATAGATTTAAAACTAAACTTTTCTCAGTTGTCTTTATCCTTATCTACTCCATCATATTATAAATTTATTAAGAAGGGTAATCATTCTTAGAAACCTGAAATCTATTTTTTCCATTTAAATTTTGTAAAGTTGATGTTTGTTAGTACAATGTGAATAGTGAAAGTTCAAGAAATTAATCAATATGATGAGTGGGGGTTAAAATTGAGAATAAAAATTAAGATTTCTCAACACAAAAATTAGAAAATTATTCAAAGTTCTAACCAAAACAAATATATTTGCTTAATTAATATTACATAAACAGCTTATTGTATTTCTAATGTATAAAGATTAATAACACATTTAAAATACACCTGGGTCTTGTTTTATGCAGTAGATAGGTTTCACAGAAAACCTGCATTAAAAAAAAATCACACAAAAATAGATTTAATTTACCTTGAAAAATGGGGAATATGGTCTGTAATTTTCAGAATTGGCATAAAAGCAAAGCAAGAAGAAAAAATTACTTTAAAATTCACATTAAAAAAATAAGGAAATAAAGTATGACTAATAAAAAATATCAAATATTTGAAAAAAATTGGTACAAGACAAACGTTTTTTACTTTTTTTTATTAATTACAGTATTTAATTTGACATTTTTTCATACGTATTTTAATCATTATCGCTATTTTCGAATGTGCCATTTGTTTGTAAACTGGTAAGAAATCAGATTCGTTGATGTGATGTGATGTAGCTTCTTTTTAAATGAAGTCAAGAATCTCTCAGCAATTATACCCAGAGAAATTTGTTAGCCACTTTATTTTCCATTCCCCACTCTAATTTTTATCATATTCTGCTCCATCCCATTTACACAACTAGTGCCAATTTCAGTCTTGTGCTATGTTAATGGTTTTCTGTTGACAACTGATTTTTACTACTGAAATAAATTTTAAATATTCACATTTTGTTTGTATATTTAAAAAATGAGAATCGCAATCAAAACAAAAAGATTATACAATATCATTAAAAATATTCATTTTAGTTTATAAAATCAATAAAATCTTTGTTATATATTTTAAAAATCTACATTATTTTTTTCTGTTATACCTAACAAAATACATTTTAAAAGTTTAAAATTTTTGAATATTTATTGCAATATTTTTATATTTAAGTATAAATCTATTATTATTATTTACTCATTAGTATAAGTAGGTTATTTATTCTAAATATAGCTTCAGGCCATATTCACATTAGCTGATAATGTAACCGAAGTTGGGAGACAAATAGACATAATAACCATGTTTATCTTTGTAACACTGTTCTATTAATGCTGAATAAATTTACACTGAATGAGGACATATTGATTCTACCTATAAACTATTTACCTGTAAATTCTTGTTTATTGTTCACTTGTTTTGCACTAAGATAATGATGAATAAGTGCTAGTACTATTGTAAGCTTTATGTCAGTTATTATTGTAGGCATTATGCTAATAAATTAACCATTTTATTTATTAGTAAACAAATAATTGAAGATGTGTGTGTATACACAAAATCAGCATTAACTGATAGCATTACCTTATAAAGAAAATAAATTGGAGGAATTAATCATAAAGTATTCTTGATTTGTTTTGGTCTAAATAAATTTAAATTATGCATGTTTATTAGCTCTTTGATAGTCATTTTATTTTAGCTTGATTGTTTCTATTTAAATTGAATACTTTACAGTTGTCCTGCTTTACATTTTGCTGTTAATTTTATGACAAATTGAGGAGGAATCATATTTTTTCAAGAAAGATTATTGATTTATAAAATTTTATTGTGCTTAAATTTACCTATCTAAAATCTTATTACTATGGTTCTTCTGCATGATTTAATGCAGTTGTAGATTAGACAATTCATATTTAATAGTATCTGAATTTATTATCTAGCATTAGAGTTATTAAAATTAGTTGGTCCTTTAATTAATCCTGCTGTACTCAATCGATTATTTGAATACTCAAATGTCAGCTTCAATTCTCTTCACTCAGTTGAAATATCACTTTAATATTAATATATAATATGAAATGCATATATTTAATAGCATATACATATTATTGATGGACAAGATCTTTTAAAATTTATTATGGTAAAATAAATCATGCTAAAGATGTGTCAATTAGTAGCAAATTATCATCGATGATAATAAAATCTATCACTTGAAAATGGTATCTTACTGTTTAGTTATATCTATACTATTTAAAAAAAAAAAATTCAGTACACATAATCTAACAAATAAAATAAGTAAAATGCTTTTCATTTTTAACTGTTAAAAGAATTGTAACAGCTATGTAATACTTAATTATTATTACAATTTTAAAACATCTATATGTCCATCATCAAACATAGATGAATATCTTGTTAAAGTCTGTATATAAAATAAAAGCCAAAATTAATATATGATATCTGCAAGCACAACATAGTTTTGATTATTTGCGAATAGAATTACTAATGTAAAATAAAGTAAAATGAAGAATGCACTTTTATACATAAATAGAGAAGCACATTCTTTGTAAATAAATATATATTTCATCAAAAATCACATAGGAAGTTCAGTTTAAAAAAGACAGCTTTATCATGATTTTCTACTTGCTATAGTATTCAAAATCATCTTACATATTAAATTGTAATTATATGCTATGAAATTTTATTTATTATTTGCTAATAAGTATGCAAAATATTTTATATATTTTTTATAATTTTCAGTCTTAGATATTCTATAAAAACCTGCTTTTAAGTAATTTTTATGAATGGTATCCCTATCTTGGATTGGCTAACCTCATGATCTATAAGTAAAGTGTATGGCTTTCAATATATGGTTAAAAATGACTAATCTCACGAAATTTAAATGTTAAATTAATACACACAGAAACATTGAAAGTGCTCTTCACTTGGTAAGATAAAGCTCTACAGACTAAATGGCTAAATATGTTTTTAATCATTACCTACATGTTCGTAAATTATATGTGTTTGAATTGACTAACACCATCATATATGTGATATACATGATCAGGTTAATGTAATTGGGCCACAGCTATGATTTTCTGGAATGGGAAGTTATATGTCTTCACTTTCTGGTGATAGCTAATGTCTTAATGTAATTGTTATGAAATTAATTGGTTATTCTATGTATACAAGTGTAACCTCTGATTTTGTTAACTGTTCTCCATTGAGATTGATATGTAAAGGTCCTTTTTTTTTGTAAATGATTCTTATGGATTGTGAATAAATTTTCCTTTTGAAAGATCTTTTATATATTTTTAGTTGATTTGGTAGCTAAGAATAATATATTGCTTTGATACTAAACACTTATGTTGCATTCTTGAAAAACATATTTATAATATTGACAAAAACTGACATGATTCTATAAATATATAAATACAAATTAATAATTATTTTTTTATCTTATGTGTCTTTTAAATAGAGAACATTTCATAAACAAATCCTTATCCCACCTCACCAAAAAGTTATATTAATTATGACATTTTTTTACAGATAAAGATCAATAGATAAATTTAAAGTTTATATATATATTACTGATTGTTTTTTATCTTATTGCTTTGAAATTATTTCATCTGCCTTTAAGTACAAAAACTATAATGTTCAGACATGTTATATAATATGTTACTAAATTTAAAGATCATTTGAAGAATTGGCTCATGATTTAATCAGTTTTAATAAAGAAAGATGTATATTATCACATAAAATATTTTGAGGATGTTTAAAAATATTTTTAATTATATGATAATAATTTATTTTTTTGTATAATTTACTCAATATTGCTTTTTTTAAGATTTTTGTTTTTCTATTAATTGTTTTCTTCATAAATATTTCAATATTATCAACATAAAAAATTGTGTTACTATTTATTTTATGGTCACAAAACACAAAAAAATAAAATGCACTCATTAAATAATTTTGTTCTAATTCTATTATGTAATAATTTGTTTCAAAAACTACTCCTTTGAAACGTTTAGTCTTTCAAAACGCTAATTATTTCTCTAATGCTTTTATGTTTTGTAAATTCTTTTCAAAATCATTTGTCAGTTTACTGAAGTTTGAGAACAATAAATATAAGCCATTGATATATTAAGAAAAAAAAATATTTGTATTATTTTAGCAAATAATCAACAATTTATGTAAATATTTACCACACCAAGTTGTAACATTTAAATACAAGTATATTACATATACTTTTAATCTAGATGTAATTAGGCAGGGATATGAATCGAGACTTGCATGGTCCCTTTAATCATTCACCCCAGCTTATACAACCAACACATACAAGGGTTTTGAATACCATCATTAGATTTTCAATAATATGGGTGGCTGAAAAATTGGAGAGTGGAGAAGATTAAAGCCTGTCCATTAAAGTTTGAACATTTGCTATCTTAATATAAACCAAGCATTGATTATATATATGTGGGAAATGTTGATCTGAACTAGCACAAAATATGTATATTTGAAATAATTTATTTTCTGCATGTATGTGATCATGTGTGTAAATTCTGTAAGATGGAGTGGATGATTAAAGGGAGCTTGAAAGTGTGTGTTAAAATCCTCTCTAATCACATCAAGATGTTTAAAATATATGATTTGTAACATATGTATATACCCATTTATAGTAAATGTTTTATTAGATATTCAAAACATCAGCTATACCAACTTTTCTGATAATCTACATGTTTCACTGCCATCTAATTACAGCAAGTTATCAAAAGTGGAATTGCTTATTACAATGCAGATGTTGAAGGTAAACAGACAAAATTATATCATGTACTGATTGAAAATACCATCCTTGTCTGTGCAGTTAGTATAATCTTACTTCATTAAAATATACAGTTTCTAATCTAGCCTTATATTTTTATAATAAACAAATTGTCCAAGTAAAAAAAAACACAGGATATTTGAAGCTCAGATTATAAGTTTGAATCATATAAATAATATAAAAATGGCTGATTCATATTTAGTTCTGACATTACCATCAAGAATCCATTGATTACTCAAGAAATAAATTGAATTGATATTATTAATGCCATAGATTTCTGTGACAATAATCAATAACTATATTAATATTTTACTTAAATAAGAATCTGCAATTGGTAATAAAATTTATAGTTTAAACTAAAATATCAGATCAAGTTTTGATCTATCCTCAGACAAAATTAATTTACTACATTTTAAGTTTTTTTATACTGCCAATGCTATGTTGAGTCCCCCCCCCCCCCATTTGAAGTTAAATGCAAAAATATTAACTATTTTTCAACCATTATTCCCACACGCTCACACATGGGCGAACAGACACACAAAACGTTAAGAGTATTGTTATAAAACCAAAATTATATAAAAACTAAGAATTAAAATTAAAAACAAAGATATATAAAAACCTTTTAATTATTTTTGAAATTTTATAATAATAACGTTGTAACATGTTTGTACTAGATTTTTTGAAAAAAAATAATTTTTACAATCTTTAATTTCGAACATTAATTATTAATAACTTGCTTAAAAATTAATAAAAATATGAGCAATAAGATAACTTTGATAATGATATTTTAAATTAATATTTAATTAGAATAAATGTTTTATCTTTTTTGAAAAATTTAAATATCATTATTTATTAAGCAACAATGCTATTAGCAGAATTACCACGTATTTAGAAATAAAATAAATATTACTTAAACAAACTTTATTAACACTAATATTTACATACATTACAAAAAGAAGACTCTTTTTTAAAACTAAAAAAAAAAATTCTAATCATATTCTAACAATTTTGGAATTATAAAAATTCCTCTGAATTCAGGGCTCTCTATCTACATCCATGGTAAGGTGAATATAGTTTAAACAAATATATAATATTATAAATATGAATTTGTACATTTTCTATGTAAAAATGTCTGTAAGAATGGAATCATAAATCATTCTTCCGGCTTTTATTTTCTCATTTTACACTATGAATACAATCTGCCAGTCATGGGATTACCACTTTTTCCATTCTTCATTTAGTTTTATATTATATTATTCATAATTACATTACTTTTTTTTTTTTGCTGATATTGAATGTGGAAATTTTAAATTAAAATTATATCATAGGGGTGTGTTTATACATATACATTTTGTAAAGTTTTTATAACTTATACTTGTATGTAATCAGGGAAGATGAAACCAAAATCAATGAGTAGAGAAAACTTATAAAATCTAGTAATCTCTCATTTGGTTCATGCAGCATGATATTTATTAGCTATTAATGTTATGGTATAATTACTAAATATTTTTAAAAATTTGATATTGTAAATAAATGGAAAAGTTGCTATAGAGTAAATAATATCAGGCAAAATAATAACAATGCTTGTAAAATATAAAACATATATCAGCAGTGTTTTCAGAGCGTTTGTTAAAAGATCTAATTTTAATTTAATATCATCCTGTAAGTTTGTAAATAAAAGCATAATTTCCAATCAGATAAAAAATATATCCTGTTTGTTTTTAGTGTCTTCAAATGACAAAATATACATTATTAAATGGATATGCATGTCTAGATTCATCCTTATAAAACCATCTCTTAACTATTTCAAAAATTACCATCACAAAAATAAAAACCAATTTTAAAACTAGTATACATCTATGTTCAACATCTATTTAATTTAAGACTTGTCAAATATCAGTATACTATTAAATAGAAGCTGTACAATGTATTCAATAGACAAATTGTTATTTTAAAACATTTTATTAACACATCTCAGTTAACTTGAGGAATATCACTATTGAAACTCTGTTATGAGATATAAAGATTATTAAAACTCTTTGAAATTCAGGTGGCCATTTTTTATTCTTAGAAAAATTTACCCTAACTCTAATAACTTAGATATTTTATGTTTGAATGTAATAAATATAAAATATATACATTACAAGAAAGGTCATATATGAAAGAATGTAATGAAGCTGTTAAAATAGTCATTTCATAAAGAAAAAGTTAAGAAAAAAATATTTTTAATAGTTTCAAGAATGTTTATTTTTATACTGATTCACAAATCCTAAATTTTGAAATTCAAATGATTAAAATGACAATTTCATAACCAGCTTCATCACATCCATTACAAAATTACAAAAAATGGTATATTGGAAGTCTTATCTGAGGTAATTTCTCACTGAGAAAATTACTAAAACAGCCACCTTGTGTGGTCCATTTTCATTCTAGAGCCAGATGTGTTCATTTGTGCAAAAGTATCTATTCACAATATGAATGGTTTTTAGTGAGAGAAAAGTAATAGAACAGTGAATTAAAAAATAAATAAATATCAAACTCTTAAAAAATAAAATGAATAAAAATAAATCAATAAAGATAAATTTTTTTATTATGAACAATGATTACATGTGTGGAAGAAAGATTGGGTTCAAATACATGGTACTGTAACACAGAGTGGATGGATTAAGAAAGCCAGAAAGTCTGTATAAAATATCCTATATTACATGAGATTCCAGTTGTGTAGAATAAACTTGTATATACATAAAAATACATTTGTTTCACCTAAAACTTCAAAAATCATGAGATTCCAAAATTTTAACAAGGGTACAATGTTACTATAATCATGCAATAAATGAACAATCATATAAATAAAATAATAGGCCTGGTTTTATAAATGCTATCAAACTTATCACTAGTAATTGGTGGCATGGTTTTACTATCACTAAAATGTAAATTGCCTAAAATTGACATAAATCAATTGTGGGTCATAACTTTAGCAAGTTTGAGCAAATGCAAATATTTGCCCATAGACAAAATAAATTCAAAGTTTCCTCATAGACAAAATAAATTCAAAGTTGGTCACGTGTGATACACTATTCGGATTTATAATCATTCCAAAAAATGCATTTAGCTCATGAGATGACAGATTACCCCAATCTCGAACTTTTTTCTATTCAGCAGCATATTTATTTGTCTCTGCACATATATATTCATACATTTTTTTATCAAATAAATAAAAAAAATGAGTAATTGTATACTCATGGGTGCTCTTGAACATTATCCAGAAACATATCAGAGGCCAGTCGAGATGAAGGTCCAGGCATCGGTTCAGTAGCCATCCTGACATTTCTTACTGATGACTTCATTTTTTTATTTTTGGGTGCTGCAGCTACTTTATTGTCTGAACTATCAAAAAAATCATCTGATGAGCTGCTAGAAGAAGGCCCAGAATTGCAGATGTTTTCAATAGGAAAAATCTGAATCGGAATCAAAACTAAATTCGCCGATATTCATTGTGAAATAACATGAAATAACTTTTTTACGTATCTAAAATGATAGAAATAAAAAAAAAAATTTAAGTATCCTTTGCTAAAATATTCATAAAAAATCTAAAAATTATTGTAGAGAAAAAAATTCTTACATATTTTTGTAGAAAACAAAATGTCACAAAAAAGAGTAAGTCCCATATGTATGACCTTTACCAATTACGCGCAAACTCAGCTGAAAGTCATAATTTCCAGTTAGTCAAACAGAAGTCATGTTGGGGGTTAAAGAGTTTTTAAAACGTTTGACTATTTATACAACAATTATTTCTGTGATAAATGCATATCTAATATGCCTTATTTTTAATCATATTGTCTCATAGAAGATCACAATTCAGAGTACTAAATCATTTTGTTTCACTGATTTTTCAATTTGGTACTTTTACATACTTTTCATAATGACAGACAAAAAAAGACAATTATAAAAAGAATCCATGTGCAATTTATGGATGAAAATATAGTTGCAAAAAAACTTTTATTGACACTGTTATTTCAGAAATGTAATGAATAGCCCCAGTAACTTATGGTGATCAGGTCATAAGTCAGTCTATGTAAGTGAAAGGTATTAAAGTAAACTAAAAAAGAGAATAATGATCATATAAAAGCTAAGTGCCATAGAATTATGTGGATGATAAGAATTCATAATCTTTCATATGTTAGCATAATATTATAACATAATGAAATACTCTTAATGGAACATTGCTTATTGATTACCTCCTGCAGATAATTCTTATAATCAAACATGATATTTAATATTTTGTTAATCATCAGTTTTGAATATATTGGTAGACTGAGAATTACATCTGACTATTGTTGCATAATGTTTTATTATGTCTTGACAAGTAAATCATATATATATATATATTGTTTCAAAGTATGTAATTATTAAAATAAAATCTGATTTTTATTAAGTCAGTAACTTTTCTATTCCAGTCTAGAAAAAAAAAAATTAAATATTACAAATTAAATTCAGTTAAGATACATATATTTCTAACTTTATACAACATATATCATATTTGAAATTATAACAATGCCAAAGTTTATAAAGAAAAATTATTGTACATATATAAGTTTGGATTTCTCCAAAATTTTTACACACGCACACGCACACACATATATAAATGAGAAGTGTGAATTGAAAAAAATTAACAATAATATTTTTTTAAAACTTCTCAATCAATAGAAAATAACAAAAAGAAAAAATAATTTTAAATCTCACCACATATGTTCTTATGATTTAACAAAGTAGAAGTTCTAAGAAAAGTACTTGCTATTGTACTGAAAAATCAACTATTTAACTATTATATTTTTACTACACAAAAGCTCCTGGAAATATTATTATGGATTCATCATTTATCTGTGACAATATTAGAACTAATATGCATGTATTTAGTGTAGTGTTTAATCTGCATATAACATCAATGTATTACATTTAAAGGTGTACATTTTTGAATGCAGAAAGCATTTACAATTTACTATTTTCATTGATTACTATCTCCTGACATCTGGCAGTGATTTTTTTAAATATAGAAAATATAACAGATATTTCCACATATTAAAATATTTGAATAATTATATCTGTTAAAAATTATTAATTTATCACATCTATCTGATCAGTGGAACAGACTATTATTTATTGAAAATTGTGAAAGTTGTTAAGTTTCTTTCCTTAAATCATAAATAAATACTGTACTGCTTTAATATTTATCTAACACCAAGATAATTTCATTTAAAAGTATACATTTTTGACTTCAGAAAGCATTTACAGTTTACTACTTTTATTGATTTCTGATAATTATTAAGAATTATTGATATCAAGATCACCGCAGCTTTGCAAATTAAATAAATAAATATTTAAATCATATTATTTACACACACATTTTGGAACTATACTTTATTTACAATTCAACATAAAAACATATAAAAGTTACTCATATTATATTATTAAAAACTATATTGCATGCATATTTAAGAACAAAAACAATTTATTATACCTAAAGTCTAAATTGTCTATATTGTGAATAAAAATAACTATTCCTAATACCTCTAATGAATAGTATAACATTTTTATAAATCTAGTCTGTGTCTCTCTTATAGTGCATTAATTATACTCATATTTATCTCACTCTTGTGAAATCAAAATATCACCTTTATCAAATGTATTATTATAATAATTTTCAGTATTTTTTTTTAATTTTAAGATCCAACATATACTCAAAACTTAAATTTGAAATTTACATTGATATAGTCTCACATACATGTAATATATGTTCTCTGATATATTGTTTTGGATATTTTTTGGAAGCCAGCTAATTTAACAAAGATGTTACTTATTATTGCACAGAAAAATTTTCTGATATATCACCAAAATTTTTCTTCTCTGCTTAATTAATTTATTTAAATGCATGTAGCAAATAGAGGACTTTTCCTCACAAAATATACCAGGAATATATTTCTTTTTACTAAGATGCCTGATGAATATATTTTCCTTTTTAACACTTTTCTCATTTATCATAATTTATTATTGTCACTTGGTTTAACATCTAATTCTGCATATAAACATATTTTATTGCTTTATATATAACAAACAATTTAATTATTTTAATAATGCTTACTACCTATCTTCTTAATTCATTAGACTTACATAAAAGTTACAAGGGATATTTTGGAATAAAAGCATTATTTATTAACAACATACAGCCTTGAATTAGGTAATGTTTGCAAGATAGATCTATATCTTATTTTATATTATAAATTCATAAAACATCACATGACTTATTACATGTCTTCAGCTAAGATATTCCTGTTATAGTAACATAATTTTCCATCTTTTTGTCACTTAACATAAGCTTTATAAAGCAATGATACTTACCAATGACAGTACTTAATACATTCTTTTCCTGTATGTGTCTATCTAAAATTCTCAGACTAATTTAAAACTTATGGCTTTTATAAATGGAAAGCTAAGGATTTTGGAATAATGCAACTATACCTTAGGATCTAATATACCTTTCTTATAGTTTCTATAATTTACATCTACATTTATATTCTATCAAGTTATCAACCCAAATGGCAAACATATAAATGTTTCAATCTAAGCCAATTTGCTTGTATAGTCATATAGACCTGAATCCAGTTTTTTTATATATAATGGGATCTTTAGTTTTTTAATTGAAATTTGTGTAAATATTTGTTCATCTGTGTAAAGAAGTGGTTTCTTTTTTCTATATAACTTAAGACTAAAGAAATTTTTAGTGAAGTTTACTATAATCATATCTTTATTAAATAATTATTGTTTGTGCTTTAATTTTGTGTTTTATACATTTACATCAAATTCATGGAATAGAGATGAATTTAGTTACTAAAAAGTTAAGTGCACCATAATATATAGAAACTGAACTGGATCAGATCTATATGATTATGAAAGCACTTTTAGCTTAGATTAAAAACATTTATGTTTCCAATTTGGGATGATAGTTTCATAGTATGACCTAGAAATAAATAATAGGAGCTGGAAAGTAGATTTTTCTCAAATCCAAAGCTACTCACTAACAAAAACTATAAGACTGAAAGTAGTCTGGTTTAAAACAAAGAATAGATATTTACATCTGAAAACTATCATTTTTTCATAAAGCTTATTGTAAAAGGCAAAAAGAAAGTGGAAAATTATTATAAAAATAATATTATAAATGATATTTCTGTTAAACTAGATGTTGCAAAAGTCAACCAAAACACATAAACTTATAAAATATAGAAGGTAAGGCCTTGTATTAGTAAAGTTTAATTCTATTACCTAACTGCTGTATTAATACCAAGCATTAGTTTTTGTAATTTTGTCTTTGATTATCAGATTGGTTTTATCTGCAGATAACTTGTGACTAATATTTCATGAACTATTTTTATCTACAGTGAGGTCCACTATGCCAGAAATATTATAAACCTAACATTCTTTTTAAAGATTTACAGCTTAGCACTGTTTATCCAGGCCAGTCATATTCAAAGCACTATTATGTGTGTATAGAAGAGAGAACTAATTAGTATGCAAATTTGTAAATTTAAATGCACCATCTGCATAATAATGCATACATGACTTCTTTTTTTTGTTCATTGCTTGGGTGTTGTTTATGATGAACACTTCTTTATATTTTCTTTGTTGATCATTACACTCAGTGAAAATGACTTTGATATTAAGTGGATTGAAATTGTGACCCAAGTATTTATCATGCTCTAAAATAATGACTTTATATCAGGTTGTTTTTGGCATGTTTGTATATGTATTTGAGCTGTGCTAATCAGTAGCACATGAGCCTTTGCAAGTTGGTTCATTACAGTTAATTTTATAAATTATTTGGAGAGCCAAGTCCAAATGTAATTTGTCTTTAGTGTTGTTTAACATTTGATTGAGCTTAGGAAAGTCATGAAACCAATGTTAAATTCACGCAATCAGATTTTTTTTTTCAGATTTTTAGATGTTCCCGCTGTAGAAATAGCAAAAAGATACAGTGAGTTATTTTCTCGTGTATTTGCAATTTTCGTAAAAGTTCTAGAAATATATGTAGTGAAACATGTGACTAAATATGTTAATTATATATATATATCAAAAGGTAGTTAATCGATGATTAATCAAGCTTCATAAACGATAATAAAAACATCAGTATTTTTCAATAAGACTCTCAAATGGTTTTGGCTACAATCAAGATTAAAAGTAGAATATTTGTATAATGTTCTATCAGCAATAGGGTTAGGTATAAAAGATAGCAAGTTAAATATATTTTTTAAAAATAAATGGCTATTTGTAAAAGAATCAAAAGTATTTAATTAAAATAATAAAATTTGGAATAAAGAGAAAGAGGATTAAAAAATATCAAACTATAAAAAGATATGAGTAGATAATTTGATACGATTATATATATATATAAATAATTAAGAATATGTTTTTAAAGATGTGACGGCCTGGCAAGAAAAGTTATGACAATCTCGAAAATAATTAGATACAATAAAACTTAAATAAATTGAACTTTTTTTTTAGCAAATAATTAATAATAATGATTTTTTTTATAAACAAATCTATACTAATTTACCGTTGAAATATATAAATAAAAGACATTTTAACATTTCGAAATAAATGCAATTAAAAATGTAATGTAATTATTATAAACCAATTTATAAATAAAACAAGTTATATAATCTTAAACTGAGTACAATTAAAAAAATTATTAAATAAAATCAATATATATATAAATTATTCAGTAATCTTACTTTATCATAAAATGCAACATGAATAAAACATACGCATAATGACATTAAAATTATACCTACAATTTTACTCCAGGCTGAGTATTTTTAAGAACCTTATCAGAGGTCTGATATATGTGTTTTTAACAATGTAGAATTTTAAATTATTCTTTAATGCTATCATTTAATTCTACATCAAATTTCCAATCGCATCCATTATTCAAATACTTACAACTGTATATATATAATTGAAAATAGAATCACACTACAGATGGTGTTGATGTCGGTTAAATACAATTCAGCAAAGTTCAAAACCAGATAGGACAGGGAAATTGATATTGTCGCATTATAATTAAAAAGAAGTAAATAATAAAATACTTATTAAAAATTGTATTCAATGTGTGTGTCATATATATATATACATATTAAAGATAGTCATATGCAGTTTTTATTCTTTCATGTTTGAATCCTTAAACTGAAGAAAGTGCAAAGAATGGTAGATTTTTATGTAATTATTTACGGATGAATATAAGCATATATGCAGTTTTATAATCACATAAAATATAAATAGTCCTGCTCAGTAAGGTCACTGAACCATCTGTACAATATTTTAGTTATGGAGGGGAAGTAAACATGTTATTATTGTATAGTGAAAAGGTTTAATTAATTAATAGCATATTTTCCAAATACATCGAAATCAAATAAAATGTTATAAAAACATATTTATAAACAACAAAACATAACACTTATATTAATTATATAAAAAGCCTTTTTCGGCAAATTTATTTTTTGCCCTTTTCAAACATGTCTTCCAAAAATACTACGACTACATATACATAGCGACATCTATGTTAATACATGATAAGTAAAAAATAAAAGACAAAAGAATTAAAGAATTATACAATTAGTATAAACAATTCATATAGAACGGCTGAAACTGAATTGGACAGCCTATATTATCATATAACTTATACAATTCTACCATAATTTAAATCTTCATTTCAGAAAATGCATTCCAAACAATCATCCACATCAGTTATCTATCCATTCTTTTTTCATCAACCATTTATTATTCATTCCAATAGACGCCTTATATATATTCATACAATTAGTTTTATTATGTATAATAAAACTAATTGTATGAATATATATAAGGCGTCTATTGGAATGAATAATAAATGGTTGATGAAAAAAGAATGGATAGATAACTGATGTAGATAATTGTTTGGAATGCATTTTACGAAATGAAGATTTAAATTATGGTAGAATTGTATAAGTTATATGATAATATAGGCTGTCCAATTCAGTTTCAGCCGTTCTATATGAATTGTTTATACTAATTGTATAATTCTTTAATTCTTTTGTCTTTTATTTTTTACTTATCATGTATTAACATAGATGTCGCTATGTATATGTAGTCGTAGTATTTTTGGAAGACATGTTTGAAAAGGGCAAAAAATAAATTTGCCGAAAAAGGCTTTTTATATAATTAATATAAGTGTTATGTTTTGTTGTTTATAAATATGTTTTTATAACATTTTATTTGATTTCGAAGGATTAGTACAACATAAAAAACGAAAAGGAAAAAGGTATTTTCCGTTTTCTTCTGTTTTTAAGTATTATTTCCAAATACATGTATGAAATGTGATAATGTAATTTTCAAAATTAATAATGTAAAAAAATATTGCACCTTACAATAGTATTGTCAAACCTACAAAGATTTTCTGTAAGGTATATAAACAAAAACAACAAAAAATGGTGTAATCAAAAATTAAGGTATTAAAAATGATTACAGAAAAATATTCTAGTGAGATGAGCAGATTAGCAGTTGAGTATTGGTATAACATATTAATTGATTATTAAGTAACCTATCTATAAAAAAAGACAGGGGGATACTTATAGTCATTTCATTATCTATTTATCCAGTGTGGAACATCAAGTATAACAGTGAAAACTTAGAAATGAATGATAATTTTTCAGCAGAGTGTGAGTCCTTATTAGTAGGACTAAATAATTGGCAATTATCATTGGCTAATTTTAAAATTACTTACAGATCATTTAAATAAGAGATACTTATGACTAAGTTCAATAAAAATAAATGATATAGCAAAGGAAAAATTACTTTGAAATTTATTTTTAACTTATGGCATTACAAATGTTTATAATATCTGATAAATTTTGCAAATCTTGCAGAGAGGCTTCTAGAAGATTACCATTTATTGGTTTTATGTTATGTGATTCCTTGTAGAAAAAAGGCAATGATAGTATAAGACATAGGATAAGCAGTAAAATGACAGTTTGTTATCTTTCTGATTATTTGATCCATTGACTTTGGCCATAATCATCATTCACTAAATTATCTTTCAAAATCTAACAAAAGAACTTATCAAAATAATTGATTTATGGAATATACTATCTATAATTCAATTAATAAACATTGAACTATGTTTAATTTAAATTTTACCTATTAAATCTTGCTTAATTATTACAATTAAGCTGTTAAAAGTGAGACACTGTCTTCAACCTTGTATAATTAATTATGAGTTTAATAACTCTTAAGGGCCATATTCAATCTGGTTGATAAATTAGTTTTACTCTGAATTACCAACAATGTTAATGAAGATATGCTTGTAAACTTCAGAACTACCAAGACTAAGTAGATTTATTCTATCATTTATCCTTTGTTCAACACTGAGAGTGCTTTTAAATCATAGCTGGGGGGGGGGGGTAAATTACTTCCTTTGTTTACATATACATTGAGCTATGTCAAATTAAAATTAAAATTTTAAAAAAGTGTTTTTTTTTTATTAGAGAATGCTATATTTTGTCTCTTACCTCAAATTTAATTAGTTAAGGAAGGCAAAAAGCCAAGGAAGATAAGTTTACATGAGAGAAAATGAGTATTTGTGAAATTACTATTTTAAGTGAATATGTTTAATTCTCAACTAAAAGTCACTAATTCTGACAGAATAGGAATTAATGTAATTCAGAAAGATTAAAATATAATTTGTCAAGAGTGGA
Source organism: Epiperipatus broadwayi (assembly GCA_028023455.1). NCBI lineage: Eukaryota > Metazoa > Onychophora > Udeonychophora > Euonychophora > Peripatidae > Epiperipatus > Epiperipatus broadwayi. The sequence goes on from JAQFVV010013912.1 coordinate 30,417, forward strand.
ATTGAAATAATAAAAGTGATGCTTTCTAAAATAGAATTTATCCCATTTTAAATATCTATCAACAAGAAGGAGAAATGTGAATTATAATTGAAGGATCATTTGTATATATGTAACCCTGATTATTAAAAAATTAATTGGTTTGTCAATCATTAGTAATATACTATGAATAGGCTAATACTACTGCAATATTACTATGATAGATAGTAACCTTATACAGAATTTGATACTCTTGTAAAATATATATATATATATATATATATATATATATATATATATATATATATATATATATATATATATATATATATATATAAGGGTGTGTTTAATGTTTCATTTTGTGCTACAAATAACATGAATAAGCTAGTGAATAATTGTGAAAATGTTATATCTGTCAAGTAGGAAAGTCATGTTGTTTATCAAATTTTTTGTGAATATATGCTATCATGTATAGGTGAATTGTGGTGTAGTATTGAAAAGAGATTAAAGGAGCATAAATTGTTATACAAGTGAGTAAAAATAAAAACAATAGTGATTTAATGACTGCTTCAGGTTCTCAGCTCAAGAAAGAAAATGTAAATATAAATTTATGTTTTATGTTAAAAGTATTAAGATTATTCATGAAAAGAGAAACCATAATAAAAGAAAAATTAAGAAGGCAATGATAATAAATAGAAATAAATTGAATATAATTAAAAGACAAGCTGCTAACATTAAAATTCAGAATACATGGGGTTTGAGTTTATGGTGTTTGTTTCTCTTATGTTTTTTTAATATACTGACAATTGAAAAGGGTTAAGGAATTAACCAAAAGTCCTTATTTAAATTGAAAGACTGTACATAATAGTTAATTACTGTTATTGTTATTTTTATTTTTTATTGTTATTACAATAGTTTTTGATTAATGGACATTTTATTTGTGTTATATATATATATATATATATATATATATATATATATATATGGCATAATGGTTGGCATATTTACAATATGGAGATATGATTATAAATTTTAAACCAGATTAGCATTTAACTAATGTATCGAAAACTCACATATCTAACTACACAGTATCTTAAAGTTTAATGCAAGAAAAAATAAAATAAAATTTTTCTCCAGCCTGTGCTTGATTTTTTCTCCATCCATATTTTTTCTATAGTAAATAGTAGAAAAAGTTATGTCCTGATGATAATGACTATTTAAATGTTATTTAACATTTCACCTTCACATAAATGATTTTAAATTTTATACTTCAACATTTCTGGCAAAAACACATACTAATTGTAATATTAACAGTGCATTGTATACTTAGACAAATATTCATTTTATAACATCTATAAATTCAAATTTGACCTTGAATTATATAAAATTGGCAGAAAGTTAGTCTTTTAAAGGTGTGACATTGAAAGTAGAAACACTTGTTTATATTTGTAGGCATTGTGATAAAGAAAATGAGTCAATATAATGTTATTCACCACAAATGGGAAAAAAAAATATTTCCATCGTCTTTTATTTAATTTGAAAATGCTGTATTTATTAATAATTATATATGCAAATCCGATAATACCAGTTCTTTTAAACAAATTTATATCTTCTTTCCATTATCTGTACCAATTCAGTTGCTGACCAGAAAGATGGTGAATGTTAATAAAAAAATAATTGATATTTCATGAATTTTCTTTATACTTATAATATTAATTTACTATTGTTTTCTTTGGTGGACAATTAATTAAGTTTTTTTGTGATTAAACAAGTGTGATAGGATATTTATTTAAAGCTATTGATAGTCAACTGTTAACACTTTATGCTGGATCTTTTTAGCTGATGGTTCAAACCTGGAACAACCATTCTCATGTCCAGAATCCATTTACTCATATACAATAAAATGTCAAATGGAAATTTAATTAATTCTACTTGATCACATATGTACTGCTCTTTAGTCATTCAATCTCCATATACCCAACCTTCTATAAGAATTTTTAATTAATTTTTATTAATTCAGCCTGCTAAAGCACTTGCTTATTAAATTCAAGAAGAGATTTTACATTTGTTATTATTTATAGTTTAAATGGTGCTTTAAATAATAAAAATAATTATTTAATAATCCTTGCCACCTTGTGACATCTGAACAAAAATAGATTTAAAAGATAATGTACTTTATCTCATTAATCATGTATATCAGATATTACATTTTTGGAAAATTATTAATCAAATTTTGAAAAGAGGTTTTTCATAGAAATTTGGGCGATAAATGGTAAAATGTGTCTAGTTGATTATTATCATATGTAAAAGGTACACATAAAATGTAACGTTAATCATGTTACAAATAAATGTTAGATTTTTTCCTACAAATATAATGGTGAAAATAATCTATATTAGATTCTGATAAGGAATAGGCACTTAAAAAGTTACTTTCATATTCTTAAGGGTAAAGAAGTATCAACATTTGGAAACATAACTGGTAGTTAATTATAAAATTGGAATATAATCATAAATTAAGAATGAATAGCAAAATCTATTTCAATTAGTATATAGAATGGATAGATAACGCAAACAAAGAGGAAATTGCGATTTGTTTTTATTATGTTTAAATAAGTTTTGTTAATTAGTTGATGAATTTAAATTACAAATTAATAGAAATGTGTTTTGAACTATTAATAATTTTTGTGAAATTTTATTTATCTTGAAGATAATAAGCAAGTGCTTTAGCAGGCTGAATTAATAAAAATTAATTAAAAATTCTTATAGAAGGTTGGGTATATGGAGATTGAATGACTAAGGAGCAGTACATATGTGATCAGGTAGAATTAATTACATTTCCATTTCCATGACATTTTATTGTATATGAATAAATGGATTCTGGACATGAGAATGGTTGTTTCAGGTTTGAACCATCAGCTAAAAAGATCCAGCATAAAGGGTTAACAGTTGACTATCAATAGCTTTAAATAAATATCCTATCACACTTGTTTAATCACAAAAAAAAAAAAAAAAACTTAATTAATTGTCCACCAAAGAAAACAATAGTAAATTAATATTATAAGTATAAAGAAAATTCATGAAATATCAATTATTTTTTTATTAACATTCATCATCTTTCTGATCAGCAACCGAATTGGTACAGATAATGGAAAGAAGATATAAATTTGTTTAAAAGAACTGGTATTATCGGATTTGCATATATAATTCTTAATAAATACAGCATTTTCAAATTAAATAAAAGACGATGGAAATATTTTTTTTTCCCATTTGTGGTAAATAACATTATATTGACTCATTTTCTTTATCACAATGCCTACAAATATAAACAAGTGTTTCTACTTTCAATGTCACACCTTTAAAAGACTAACTTTCTGCCAATTTTATATAATTCAAGGTCAAATTTGAATTTATAGATGTTATAAAATGAATATTTGTCTAAGTATACAATGCACTGTTAATATTACAATTAGTATGTGTTTTTGCCAGAAATGTTGAAGTATAAAATTTAAAATCATTTATGTGAAGGTGAAATGTTAAATAACATTTAAATAGTCATTATCATCAGGACATAACTTTTTCTACTATTTACTATAGAAAAAATATGGATGGAGAAAAAATCAAGCACAGGCTGGAGAAAAATTTTATTTTATTTTTTCTTGCATTAAACTTTAAGATACTGTGTAGTTAGATATGTGAGTTTTCGATACATTAGTTAAATGCTAATCTGGTTTAAAATTTATAATCATATCTCCATATTGTAAATATGCCAACCATTATGCCTATATATATATATATATATTATATATATATATATATATATATATATATATATATATATATATATATATATATATATATATATATAACACAAATAAAATGTCCATTAATCAAAAACTATTGTAATAACAATAAAAAATAAAAATAACAATAACAGTAATTAACTATTATGTACAATCTTTCAATTTAAATAAGGACTTTTGGTTAATTCCTTAACCCTTTTCAATTGTCAGTATATTAAAAAAACATAAGAGAAACAAACACCATAAACTCAAACCCCATGTATTCTGAATTTTAATGTTAGCAGCTTGTCTTTTAATTATATTCAATTTATTTCTATTTATTATCATTGCCTTCTTAATTTTTCTTTTATTATGGTTTCTCTTTTCATGAATAATCTTAATACTTTTAACATAAAACATAAATTTATATTTACATTTTCTTTCTTGAGCTGAGAACCTGAAGCAGTCATTAAATCACTATTGTTTTTATTTTTACTCACTTGTATAACAATTTATGCTCCTTTAATCTCTTTTCAATACTACACCACAATTCACCTATACATGATAACATATATTCACAAAAAATTTGATAAACAACATGACTTTCCTACTTGACAGATATAACATTTTCACAATTATTCACTAGCTTATTCATGTTATTTGTAGCACAAAATGAAACATTAAACACACCCTTATATATATATATATATATATATATATATATATATATATATATATATATATATATATATATATATATATATATATATATTAAAGAGTATCAAATTCTGTATAAGGTTACTATCTATCATAGTAATATTGCAGTAGTATTAGCCTATTCATAGTATATTACTAATGATTGACAAACCAATTAATTTTTTTAATAATCAGGGTTACATATATACAAATGATCCTTCAATTATAATTCACATTTCTCCTTCTTGTTGATAGATATTTAAAATGGGATAAATTCTATTTTAGAAAGCATCACTTTTATTATTTCAATTCCACTCTTGACAAATTATATTTTAATCTTTCTGAATTACATTAATTCCTATTCTGTCAGAATTAGTGACTTTTAGTTGAGAATTAAACATATTCACTTAAAATAGTAATTTCACAAATACTCATTTTCTCTCATGTAAACTTATCTTCCTTGGCTTTTTGCCTTCCTTAACTAATTAAATTTGAGGTAAGAGACAAAATATAGCATTCTCTAATAAAAAAAAACACTTTTTTAAAATTTTAATTTTAATTTGACATAGCTCAATGTTTATGTAAACAAAGGAAGTAATTTACCCCCCCCCCCCCCCCCAGCTATGATTTAAAAGCACTCTCAGTGTTGAACAAAGGATAAATGATAGAATAAATCTACTTAGTCTTGGTAGTTCTGAAGTTTACAAGCATATCTTCATTAACATTGTTGGTAATTCAGAGTAAAACTAATTTATCAACCAGATTGAATATGGCCCTTAAGAGTTATTAAACTCATAATTAATTATACAAGGTTGAAGACAGTGTCTCACTTTTAACAGCTTAATTGTAATAATTAAGCAAGATTTAATAGGTAAAATTTAAATTAAACATAGTTCAATGTTTATTAATTGAATTATAGATAGTATATTCCATAAATCAATTATTTTGATAAGTTCTTTTGTTAGATTTTGAAAGATAATTTAGTGAATGATGATTATGGCCAAAGTCAATGGATCAAATAATCAGAAAGATAACAAACTGTCATTTTACTGCTTATCCTATGTCTTATACTATCATTGCCTTTTTTCTACAAGGAATCACATAACATAAAACCAATAAATGGTAATCTTCTAGAAGCCTCTCTGCAAGATTTGCAAAATTTATCAGATATTATAAACATTTGTAATGCCATAAGTTAAAAATAAATTTCAAAGTAATTTTTCCACTGCTATATCATTTATTTTTATTGAACTTAGTCATAAGTATCTCTTATTTAAATGATCTGTAAGTAATTTTAAAATTAGCCAATGATAATTGTCAATTATTTAGTCCTACTAATAAGGACTCACACTCTGCTGAAAAATTATCATTCATTTCTAAGTTTTCACTGTTATACTTGATGTTCCACACTGGATAAATAGATAATGAAATGACTATAAGTATCCCCCTGTCTTTTTTATAGATAGGTTACTTAATAATCAATTAATATGTTATACCAATACTCAACTGCTAATCTGCTCATCTCACTAGAATATTTTTCTGTAATCATTTTTAATACCTTAATTTTTGATTACACCATTTTTTGTTGTTTTTGTTTATATACCTTACTGAAAATCTTTGTAGGTTTGACAATACTATTGTAAGATGCAATATTTTTTTACATTATTAATTTTGAAAATTACATTATCACATTTCATACATGTATTTGGAAAATATGCTATTAATTAATTAAACCTTTTCACTATACAATAATAACATGTTTACTTCCCCTCCATAACTAAAATATTGTTCAGATGGTTCAGTGACCTTACTGAGCAGGACTATTTGTATTTTATGTGATTATAAAACTGCATATATGCTTATATTCATCCGTAAATAATTACATAAAAATCTACCATTCTTTGCACTTTCTTCAGTTTAAGGATTCAAACATGAAAGAATAAAAACTGCATATGACTATCTTTAATATATATATATATGACACACACATTGAATACAATCTTTTTAATAAGTATTTTATTATTTACTTCTTTTTAATTATAATGCGACAATATCAATTTCCCTGTCCTATCTGGTTTTGAACTTTGCTGAATTGTATTTAACCGACATCAACACCATCTGTAGTGTGATTCTATTTTCAATTATATATATATAGTTGTAAGTATTTGAATAATGGATGCGATTGGAAATTTGATGTAGAATTAAATGATAGCATTAAAGAATAATTTAAAATTCTACATTGTTAAAAACACATATATCAGACCTCTGATAAGGTTCTTAAAAATACTCAGCCTGGAGTAAAATTGTAGGTATAATTTTAATGTCATTATGCGTATGTTTTATTCATGTTGCATTTTATGATAAAGTAAGATTACTGAATAATTTATATATATATATTGATTTTATTTAATAATTTTTTTAATTGTACTCAGTTTAAGATTATATAACTTGTTTTATTTATAAATTGGTTTATAATAATTACATTACATTTTTAATTGCATTTATTTCGAAATGTTAAAATGTCTTTTATTTATATATTTCAACGGTAAATTAGTATAGATTTGTTTATAAAAAAAATCATTATTATTAATTATTTGCTAAAAAAAAAGTTCAATTTATTTAAGTTTTATTGTATCTAATTATTTTCGAGATTGTCATAACTTTTCTTGCCAGACCGTCACATCTTTAAAAACATATTCTTAATTATTTATATATATATATAATCGTATCAAATTATCTACTCATATCTTTTTATAGTTTGATATTTTTTAATCCTCTTTCTCTTTATTCCAAATTTTATTATTTTAATTAAATACTTTTGATTCTTTTACAAATAGCCATTTATTTTTAAAAAATATATTTAACTTGCTATCTTTTATACCTAACCCTATTGCTGATAGAACATTATACAAATATTCTACTTTTAATCTTGATTGTAGCCAAAACCATTTGAGAGTCTTATTGAAAAATACTGATGTTTTTATTATCGTTTATGAAGCTTGATTAATCATCGATTAACTACCTTTTGATATATATATATAATTAACATATTTAGTCACATGTTTCACTACATATATTTCTAGAACTTTTACGAAAATTGCAAATACACGAGAAAATAACTCACTGTATCTTTTTGCTATTTCTACAGCGGGAACATCTAAAAATCTGAAAAAAAAAATCTGATTGCGTGAATTTAACATTGGTTTCATGACTTTCCTAAAAACTCAATCAAATGTTAAACAACACTAAAGACAAATTACATTTGGACTTGGCTCTCCAAATAATTTATAAAATTAACTGTAATGAACCAACTTGCAAAGGCTCATGTGCTACTGATTAGCACAGCTCAAATACATATACAAACATGCCAAAAACAACCTGATATAAAGTCATTATTTTAGAGCATGATAAATACTTGGGTCACAATTTCAATCCACTTAATATCAAAGTCATTTTCACTGAGTGTAATGATCAACAAAGAAAATATAAAGAAGTGTTCATCATAAACAACACCCAAGCAATGAACAAAAAAAAAAGTCATGTATGCATTATTATGCAGATGGTGCATTTAAATTTACAAATTTGCATACTAATTAGTTCTCTCTTCTATACACACATAATAGTGCTTTGAATATGACTGGCCTGGATAAACAGTGCTAAGCTGTAAATCTTTAAAAAGAATGTTAGGTTTATAATATTTCTGGCATAGTGGACCTCACTGTAGATAAAAATAGTTCATGAAATATTAGTCACAAGTTATCTGCAGATAAAACCAATCTGATAATCAAAGACAAAATTACAAAAACTAATGCTTGGTATTAATACAGCAGTTAGGTAATAGAATTAAACTTTACTAATACAAGGCCTTACCCTCTATATTTTATAAGTTTATGTGTTTTGGTTGACTTTTGCAACATCTAGTTTAACAGAAATATCATTTATAATATTATTTTTATAATAATTTTCCACTTTCTTTTTGCCTTTTACAATAAGCTTTATGAAAAAATGATAGTTTTCAGATGTAAATATCTATTCTTTGTTTTAAACCAGACTACTTTCAGTCTTATAGTTTTTGTTAGTGAGTAGCTTTGGATTTGAGAAAAATCTACTTTCCAGCTCCTATTATTTATTTCTAGGTCATACTATGAAACTATCATCCCAAATTGGAAACATAAATGTTTTTAATCTAAGCTAAAAGTGCTTTCATAATCATATAGATCTGATCCAGTTCAGTTTCTATATATTATGGTGCACTTAACTTTTTAGTAACTAAATTCATCTCTATTCCATGAATTTGATGTAAATGTATAAAACACAAAATTAAAGCACAAACAATAATTATTTAATAAAGATATGATTATAGTAAACTTCACTAAAAATTTCTTCAGTCTTAAGTTATATAGAAAAAAGAAACCACTTCTTTACACAGATGAACAAATATTTACACAAATTTCAATTAAAAAACTAAAGATCCCATTATATATAAAAAAACTGGATTCAGGTCTATATGACTATACAAGCAAATTGGCTTAGATTGAAACATTTATATGTTTGCCATTTGGGTTGATAACTTGATAGAATATAAATGTAGATGTAAATTATAGAAACTATAAGAAAGGTATATTAGATCCTAAGGTATAGTTGCATTATTCCAAAATCCTTAGCTTTCCATTTATAAAAGCCATAAGTTTTAAATTAGTCTGAGAATTTTAGATAGACACATACAGGAAAAGAATGTATTAAGTACTGTCATTGGTAAGTATCATTGCTTTATAAAGCTTATGTTAAGTGACAAAAAGATGGAAAATTATGTTACTATAACAGGAATATCTTAGCTGAAGACATGTAATAAGTCATGTGATGTTTTATGAATTTATAATATAAAATAAGATATAGATCTATCTTGCAAACATTACCTAATTCAAGGCTGTATGTTGTTAATAAATAATGCTTTTATTCCAAAATATCCCTTGTAACTTTTATGTAAGTCTAATGAATTAAGAAGATAGGTAGTAAGCATTATTAAAATAATTAAATTGTTTGTTATATATAAAGCAATAAAATATGTTTATATGCAGAATTAGATGTTAAACCAAGTGACAATAATAAATTATGATAAATGAGAAAAGTGTTAAAAAGGAAAATATATTCATCAGGCATCTTAGTAAAAAGAAATATATTCCTGGTATATTTTGTGAGGAAAAGTCCTCTATTTGCTACATGCATTTAAATAAATTAATTAAGCAGAGAAGAAAAATTTTGGTGATATATCAGAAAATTTTTCTGTGCAATAATAAGTAACATCTTTGTTAAATTAGCTGGCTTCCAAAAAATATCCAAAACAATATATCAGAGAACATATATTACATGTATGTGAGACAATATCAATGTAAATTTCAAATTTAAGTTTTGAGTATATGTTGGATCTTAAAATTAAAAAAAAAATACTGAAAATTATTATAATAATACATTTGATAAAGGTGATATTTTGATTTCACAAGAGTGAGATAAATATGAGTATAATTAATGCACTATAAGAGAGACACAGACTAGATTTATAAAAATGTTATACTATTCATTAGAGGTATTAGGAATAGTTATTTTTATTCACAATATAGACAATTTAGACTTTAGGTATAATAAATTGTTTTTGTTCTTAAATATGCATGCAATATAGTTTTTAATAATATAATATGAGTAACTTTTATATGTTTTTATGTTGAATTGTAAATAAAGTATAGTTCCAAAATGTGTGTGTAAATAATATGATTTAAATATTTATTTATTTAATTTGCAAAGCTGCGGTGATCTTGATATCAATAATTCTTAATAATTATCAGAAATCAATAAAAGTAGTAAACTGTAAATGCTTTCTGAAGTCAAAAATGTATACTTTTAAATGAAATTATCTTGGTGTTAGATAAATATTAAAGCAGTACAGTATTTATTTATGATTTAAGGAAAGAAACTTAACAACTTTCACAATTTTCAATAAATAATAGTCTGTTCCACTGATCAGATAGATGTGATAAATTAATAATTTTTAACAGATATAATTATTCAAATATTTTAATATGTGGAAATATCTGTTATATTTTCTATATTTAAAAAAATCACTGCTAGATGTCAGGAGATAGTAATCAATGAAAATAGTAAATTGTAAATGCTTTCTGCATTCAAAAATGTACACCTTTAAATGTAATACATTGATGTTATATGCAGATTAAACACTACACTAAATATATGCATATTAGTTCTAATATTGTCACAGATAAATGATGAATCCATAGTAATATTTCCAGGAGCTTTTGTGTAGTAAAAATATAAAGTTAAATAGTTGATTTTTCAGTACAATAGCAAGTACTTTTTTTAGAACTTCTACTTTGTTAAATCATAAGAACATATGTGGTGAGATTTAAAATTATTTTTTCTTTTTGTTATTTTCTATTGATTGAGAAGTTTTAAAAAAATATTATTGTTAATTTTTTTCAATTCACACTTCTCATTTATATATGTGTGTGCGTGTGTAAAAATTTTGGAGAAATCCAAACTTATATATGTACAATAATTTTTCTTTATAAACTTTGGCATTGTTATAATTTCAAATATGATATATGTTGTATAAAGTTAGAAATATATGTATCTTAACTGAATTTAATTTGTAATATTTAATTTTTTTTTTTTCTAGACTGGAATAGAAAAGTTACTGACTTAATAAAAATCAGATTTTATTTTAATAATTACATACTTTGAAACAATATATATATATATATATATATATATATATATATATATATATATATATATATATATATATATATATATATATGATTTACTTGTCAAGACATAATAAAACATTATGCAACAATAGTCAGATGTAATTCTCAGTCTACCAATATATTCAAAACTGATGATTAACAAAATATTAAATATCATGTTTGATTATAAGAATTATCTGCAGGAGGTAATCAATAAGCAATGTCCCATTAAGAGTATTTCATTATGTTATAATATTATGCTAACATATGAAAGATTATGAATTCTTATCATCCACATAATTCTATGGCACTTAGCTTTTATATGATCATTATTCTCTTTTTTAGTTTACTTTAATACCTTTCACTTACATAGACTGACTTATGACCTGATCACCATAAGTTACTGGGGCTATTGATTACATTTCTGAAATAACAGTGTCAATAAAAGTTTTTTTGCAACTATATTTTCATCCATAAATTGCACATGGATTCTTTTTATAATTGTCTTTTTTTGTCTGTCATTATGAAAAGTATGTAAAAGTACCAAATTGAAAAATCAGTGAAACAAAATGATTTAGTACTCTGAATTGTGATCTTCTATGAGACAATATGATTAAAAATAAGGCATATTAGATATGCATTTATCACAGAAATAATTGTTGTATAAATAGTCAAACGTTTTAAAAACTCTTTAACCCCCAACATGACTTCTGTTTGACTAACTGGAAATTATGACTTTCAGCTGAGTTTGCGCGTAATTGGTAAAGGTCATACATATGGGACTTACTCTTTTTTGTGACATTTTGTTTTCTACAAAAATATGTAAGAATTTTTTCTCTACAATAATTTTTAGATTTTTTATGAATATTTTAGCAAAGGATACTTAAATTTTTTTTTTTATTTCTATCATTTTAGATACGTAAAAAAGTTATTTCATGTTATTTCACAATGAATATCGGCGAATTTAGTTTTGATTCCGATTCAGATTTTTCCTATTGAAAACATCTGCAATTCTGGGCCTTCTTCTAGCAGCTCATCAGATGATTTTTTTGATAGTTCAGACAATAAAGTAGCTGCAGCACCCAAAAATAAAAAAATGAAGTCATCAGTAAGAAATGTCAGGATGGCTACTGAACCGATGCCTGGACCTTCATCTCGACTGGCCTCTGATATGTTTCTGGATAATGTTCAAGAGCACCCATGAGTATACAATTACTCATTTTTTTTATTTATTTGATAAAAAAATGTATGAATATATATGTGCAGAGACAAATAAATATGCTGCTGAATAGAAAAAAGTTCGAGATTGGGGTAATCTGTCATCTCATGAGCTAAATGCATTTTTTGGAATGATTATAAATCCGAATAGTGTATCACATGTGACCAACTTTGAATTTATTTTGTCTATGAGGAAACTTTGAATTTATTTTGTCTATAGACAAATATTTGCATTTGCTCAAACTTGCTAAAGTTATGACCCACAATTGATTTATGTCAATTTTAGGCAATTTACATTTTAGTGATAGTAAAACCATGCCACCAATTACTAGTGATAAGTTTGATAGCATTTATAAAACCAGGCCTATTATTTTATTTATATGATTGTTCATTTATTGCATGATTATAGTAACATTGTACCCTTGTTAAAATTTTGGAATCTCATGATTTTTGAAGTTTTAGGTGAAACAAATGTATTTTTATGTATATACAAGTTTATTCTACACAACTGGAATCTCATGTAATATAGGATATTTTATACAGACTTTCTGGCTTTCTTAATCCATCCACTCTGTGTTACAGTACCATGTATTTGAACCCAATCTTTCTTCCACACATGTAATCATTGTTCATAATAAAAAAATTTATCTTTATTGATTTATTTTTATTCATTTTATTTTTTAAGAGTTTGATATTTATTTATTTTTTAATTCACTGTTCTGTTACTTTTCTCTCACTAAAAACCATTCATATTGTGAATAGATACTTTTGCACAAATGAACACATCTGGCTCTAGAATGAAAATGGACCACACAAGGTGGCTGTTTTAGTAATTTTCTCAGTGAGAAATTACCTCAGATAAGACTTCCAATATACCATTTTTTGTAATTTTGTAATGGATGTGATGAAGCTGGTTATGAAATTGTCATTTTAATCATTTGAATTTCAAAATTTAGGATTTGTGAATCAGTATAAAAATAAACATTCTTGAAACTATTAAAAATATTTTTTTCTTAACCTTTTCTTTATGAAATGACTATTTTAACAGCTTCATTACATTCTTTCATATATGACCTTTCTTGTAATGAATATATTTTATATTTATTACATTCAAACATAAAATATCTAAGTTATTAGAGTTAGGGTAAATTTTTCTAAGAATAAAAAATGGCCACCTGAATTTCAAAGAGTTTTAATAATCTTTATATCTCATAACAGAGTTTCAATAGTGATATTCCTCAAGTTAACTGAGATGTGTTAAGAAAATGTTTTAAAATAACAATTTGTCTATTGAATACATTGTACAGCTTCTATTTAATGGTATACTGATATTTGACAAGTTTTAAATTAAATAAATGTTGAACATAGATGTATACTAGTTTTAAAATTGTTTTTTATTTTTGTGATGGTAATTTTTGAAATAGTTAAGAGATGGTTTTATAAGGATGAATCTAGACATGCATATCCATTTAATAATGTATATTTTGTCATTTGAAGACACTAAAAACAAACAGGATATATTTTTTATCTGATTGGAAATTATGCTTTTATTTACAAACTTACAGGATGATATTAAATTAAAATTAGATCTTTTAACAAACGCTCTGAAAACACTGCTGATATATGTTTTATATTTTACAAGCATTGTTATTATTTTGCCTGATATTATTTACTCTATAGCAACTTTTCCATTTATTTACAATATCAAATTTTTAAAAATATTTAGTAATTATACCATAACATTAATAGCTAATAAATATCATGCTGCATGAACCAAATGAGAGATTACTAGATTTTATAAGTTTTCTCTACTCATTGATTTTGGTTTCATCTTCCCTGATTACATACAAGTATAAGTTATAAAAACTTTACAAAATGTATATGTATAAACACACCCCTATGATATAATTTTAATTTAAAATTTCCACATTCAATATCAGCAAAAAAAAAAAAGTAATGTAATTATGAATAATATAATATAAAACTAAATGAAGAATGGAAAAAGTGGTAATCCCATGACTGGCAGATTGTATTCATAGTGTAAAATGAGAAAATAAAAGCCGGAAGAATGATTTATGATTCCATTCTTACAGACATTTTTACATAGAAAATGTACAAATTCATATTTATAATATTATATATTTGTTTAAACTATATTCACCTTACCATGGATGTAGATAGAGAGCCCTGAATTCAGAGGAATTTTTATAATTCCAAAATTGTTAGAATATGATTAGAATTTTTTTTTTTTAGTTTTAAAAAAGAGTCTTCTTTTTGTAATGTATGTAAATATTAGTGTTAATAAAGTTTGTTTAAGTAATATTTATTTTATTTCTAAATACGTGGTAATTCTGCTAATAGCATTGTTGCTTAATAAATAATGATATTTAAATTTTTCAAAAAAGACAAAACATTTATTCTAATTAAATATTAATTTAAAATATCATTATCAAAGTTATCTTATTGCTCATATTTTTATTAATTTTTAAGCAAGTTATTAATAATTAATGTTCGAAATTAAAGATTGTAAAAATTATTTTTTTTCAAAAAATCTAGTACAAACATGTTACAACGTTATTATTATAAAATTTCAAAAATAATTAAAAGGTTTTTATATATCTTTGTTTTTAATTTTAATTCTTAGTTTTTATATAATTTTGGTTTTATAACAATACTCTTAACGTTTTGTGTGTCTGTTCGCCCATGTGTGAGCGTGTGGGAATAATGGTTGAAAAATAGTTAATATTTTTGCATTTAACTTCAAATGGGGGGGGGGGGACTCAACATAGCATTGGCAGTATAAAAAAACTTAAAATGTAGTAAATTAATTTTGTCTGAGGATAGATCAAAACTTGATCTGATATTTTAGTTTAAACTATAAATTTTATTACCAATTGCAGATTCTTATTTAAGTAAAATATTAATATAGTTATTGATTATTGTCACAGAAATCTATGGCATTAATAATATCAATTCAATTTATTTCTTGAGTAATCAATGGATTCTTGATGGTAATGTCAGAACTAAATATGAATCAGCCATTTTTATATTATTTATATGATTCAAACTTATAATCTGAGCTTCAAATATCCTGTGTTTTTTTACTTGGACAATTTGTTTATTATAAAAATATAAGGCTAGATTAGAAACTGTATATTTTAATGAAGTAAGATTATACTAACTGCACAGACAAGGATGGTATTTTCAATCAGTACATGATATAATTTTGTCTGTTTACCTTCAACATCTGCATTGTAATAAGCAATTCCACTTTTGATAACTTGCTGTAATTAGATGGCGGTGAAACATGTAGATTATCAGAAAAGTTGGTATAGCTGATGTTTTGAATATCTAATGAAACATCTACTATAAATGGGTATATACATATGTTACAAATCATATATTTTAAACATCTTGATGTGATTAGAGAGGATTTTAACACACACTTTCAAGCTCCCTTTAATCATCCACTCCATCTTACAGAATTCACACACATGATCACATACATGCAGAAAATAAATTATTTCAAATATACATATTTTGTGCTAGTTCAGATCAACATTTCCCACATATATATAATCAATGCTTGGTTTATATTAAGATAGCAAATGTTCAAACTTTAATGGACAGGCTTTAATCTTCTCCACTCTCCAATTTTTCAGCCACCCATATTATTGAAAATCTAATGATGGTATGTTCAAAACCCTTGTATGTGTTGGTTGTATAAGCTGGGGTGAATGATTAAAGGGACCATGCAAGTCTCGATTCATATCCCTGCCTAATTACATCTAGATTAAAAGTATATGTAATATACTTGTATTTAAATGTTACAACTTGGTGTGGTAAATATTTACATAAATTGTTGATTATTTGCTAAAATAATACAAATATTTTTTTTTCTTAATATATCAATGGCTTATATTTATTGTTCTCAAACTTCAGTAAACTGACAAATGATTTTGAAAAGAATTTACAAAACTTAAAAGCATTAGAGAAATAATTAGCGTTTTGAAAGACTAAACGTTTCAAAGGAGTAGTTTTTGAAACAAATTATTACATAATAGAATTAGAACAAAATTATTTAATGAGTGCATTTTATTTTTTTGTGTTTTGTGACCATAAAATAAATAGTAACACAATTTTTTATGTTGATAATATTGAAATATTTATGAAGAAAACAATTAATAGAAAAACAAAAATCTTAAAAAAAGCAATATTGAGTAAATTATACAAAAAAATAAATTATTATCATATAATTAAAAATATTTTTAAACATCCTCAAAATATTTTATGTGATAATATACATCTTTCTTTATTAAAACTGATTAAATCATGAGCCAATTCTTCAAATGATCTTTAAATTTAGTAACATATTATATAACATGTCTGAACATTATAGTTTTTGTACTTAAAGGCATATGAAATAATTTCAAAGCAATAAGATAAAAAACAATCAGTAATATATATATATATAAACTTTAAATTTATCTATTGATCTTTATCTGTAAAAAATGTCATAATTAATATAACTTTTTGGTGAGGTGGGATAAGGATTTGTTTATGAAATGTTCTCTATTTAAAAGATACATAAGATAAAAAAATAATTATTAATTTGTATTTATATATTTATAGAATCATGTCAGTTTTTGTCAATATTATAAATATGTTTTTCAAGAATGCAACATAAGTGTTTAGTATCAAAGCAATATATTATTCTTAGCTACCAAATCAACTAAAAATATATAAAAGATCTTTCAAAAGGAAAATTTATTCACAATCCATAAGAATCATTTACAAAAAAAAAGGACCTTTACATATCAATCTCAATGGAGAACAGTTAACAAAATCAGAGGTTACACTTGTATACATAGAATAACTAATTAATTTCATAACAATTACATTAAGACATTAGCTATCACCAGAAAGTGAAGACATATAACTTCCCATTCCAGAAAATCATAGCTGTGGCCCAATTACATTAACCTGATCATGTATATCACATATATGATGGTGTTAGTCAATTCAAACACATATAATTTACGAACATGTAGGTAATGATTAAAAACATATTTAGCCATTTAGTCTGTAGAGCTTTATCTTACCAAGTGAAGAGCACTTTCAATGTTTCTGTGTGTATTAATTTAACATTTAAATTTCGTGAGATTAGTCATTTTTAACCATATATTGAAAGCCATACACTTTACTTATAGATCATGAGGTTAGCCAATCCAAGATAGGGATACCATTCATAAAAATTACTTAAAAGCAGGTTTTTATAGAATATCTAAGACTGAAAATTATAAAAAAATATATAAAATATTTTGCATACTTATTAGCAAATAATAAATAAAATTTCATAGCATATAATTACAATTTAATATGTAAGATGATTTTGAATACTATAGCAAGTAGAAAATTATGATAAATCTGTCTTTTTTAAACTGAACTTCCTATGTGATTTTTGATGAAATATATATTTATTTACAAAGAATGTGCTTCTCTATTTATGTATAAAAGTGCATTCTTCATTTTACTTTATTTTACATTAGTAATTCTATTCACAAATAATCAAAACAATATGTTGTGCTGGCAAATATCATATATTAATTTTGGCTTTTATTTTATATACAGACTTTAACCAGATATTCATCCATGTTTGATGATGGACATATAGATGTTTTAAAATTGTAATAATAATTAAGTATTACATAGCTGTTACAATTCTTTTAACAGTTAAAAATGAAAAGCATTTTACTTATTTTATTTGTTAGATTATGTGTACTGAATTTTTTTTTTTTTAAATAGTGTAGATATAACTAAACAGTAAGATACCATTTTCAAGTGATAGATTTTATTATCATCGATGATAATTTGCTACTAATTGACACATCTTTAGCATGATTTATTTTACCATAATAAATTTTAAAAGATCTTGTCCATCAATAATATGTATATGCTATTAAATATATGCATTTCATATTATATATTAATATTAAAGTGATATTTCAACTGAGTGAAGAGAATTGAAGCTGACATTTGAGTATTCAAATAATCGATTGAGTACAGCAGGATTAATTAAAGGACCAACTGATTTTAATAACTCTAATGCTAGATAATAAATTCAGATACTATTAAATATGAATTGTCTAATCTACAAATGCATTAAATCATACAGAAGAACCATAGTAATAAGATTTTAGATAGGTAAATTTAAGCACAATAAAATTTTATAAATCAATAATCTTTCTTGAAAAAATATGATTCCTCCTCAATTTGTCATAAAATTAACAGCAAAATGTAAAGCAGGACAACTGTAAAGTATTCAATTTAAATAGAAACAATCAAACTAAAATAAAATGACTATCAAAGAGCTAATAAACATGCATAATTTAAATTTATTTAGACCAAAACAAATCAAGAATACTTTATGATTAATTCCTCCAATTTATTTTCTTTATAAGGTAATGCTATCAGTTAATGCTGATTTTGTGTATACACACACATCTTCAATTATTTGTTTACTAATAAATAAAATGGTTAATTTATTAGCATAATGCCTACAATAATAACTGACATAAAGCTTACAATAGTACTAGCACTTATTCATCATTATCTTAGTGCAAAACAAGTGAACAATAAACAAGAATTTACAGGTAAATAATTTATAGGTAGAATCAATATGTCCTCATTCAGTGTAAATTTATTCAGCATTAATAGAACAGTGTTACAAAGATAAACATGGTTATTATGTCTATTTGTCTCCCAACTTCGGTTACATTATCAGCTAATGTGAATATGGCCTGAAGCTATATTTAGAATAAATAACCTACTTATACTAATGAGTAAATAATAATAATAGATTTATACTTACATATAAAAATATTGCAATAAATATTCAAAAATTTTAAACTTTTAAAATGTATTTTGTTAGGTATAACAGAAAAAAATAATGTAGATTTTTAAAATATATAACAAAGATTTTATTGATTTTATAAACTGAAATGAATATTTTTAATGATATTGTATAATCTTTTTGTTTTGATTGCGATTCTCATTTTTTAAATATACAAACAAAATGTGAATATTTAAAATTTATTTCAGTAGTAAAAATCAGTTGTCAACAGAAAACCATTAACATAGCACAAGACTGAAATTGGCTCTAGTTGTGTAAATGGGATGGAGCAGAATATGATAAAAATTAGAGTGGGGAATGGAAAATAAAGTGGCTAACAAATTTCTCTGGGTATAATTGCTGAGAGATTCTTGACTTCATTTAAAAAGAAGCTACATCACATCACATCAACGAATCTGATTTCTTACCAGTTTACAAACAAATGGCACATTCGAAAATAGCGATAATGATTAAAATACGTATGAAAAAATGTCAAATTAAATACTGTAATTAATAAAAAAAAGTAAAAAACGTTTGTCTTGTACCAATTTTTTTCAAATATTTGATATTTTTTATTAGTCATACTTTATTTCCTTATTTTTTTAATGTGAATTTTAAAGTAATTTTTTCTTCTTGCTTTGCTTTTATGCGAATTCTGAAAATTACAGACCATATTCCCCATTTTTCAAGGTAAATTAAATCTATTTTTGTGTGATTTTTTTTTAATGCAAGTTTTCTGTGGAACCTATCTACTGCATAAAACAAGACCCAGGTGTATTTTAAATGTGTTATTAATCTTTATACATTAGAAATACAATAAGCTGTTTATGTAATATTAATTAAGCAAATATATTTGTTTTGGTTAGAACTTTGAATAATTTTCTAATTTTTGTGTTGAGAAATCTTAATTTTTATTCTCAATTTTAACCCCCACTCATCATATTGATTAATTTCTTGAACTTTCACTATTCACATTGTACTAACAAACATCAACTTTACAAAATTTAAATTGAAAAAATAGATTTCAGGTTTCTAAGAATGATTACCCTTCTTAATAAATTTATAATATGATGGAGTAGATAAGGATAAAGACAACTGAGAAAAGTTTAGTTTTAAATCTATAAAGCAATACTAATAAATAATAAATACTTCTAAATGTAATATGGAGAATGTACCAATAGCTCAAACAATCTCTTAAGCCATAAACTTGAAACCAATTGGTCTGGGGATAAGAGTATTTCAGATAGAGATTTTAAATATTTTCTCTTACCACACTTATCAATTAAGAGCTTGTTTGAGCTATTGGTATGCTCTCTGTATTACATTTTTGTAAATATAAGCTTATAAAAGCAATGCCACATTATATGTGACTTACTTTATTGATAATTATAAATTTTATTAAACGCCCATTATTATATTAAGTAATAATTTACTAAGGCTATGCTGTGGCTATTAATATATGGTAGATCTGAATTTAGTTCAGTCCTATATAACTATTTGAGTTAGATAGCTGGAGTAAAAGACATTTTCATGTCTGAAAACTTCAGAGTTTCTACTTAAATATTACGTATGAAATAAGTGCTGGGTTTTGAGTTGATATTTTAGATCTAGTGTCTGAATATTCTAGCTCCTCACTGATGTGAGCCAGAAGCTTGAAAACAATTGGTCTGAGAATAAGAGTATTTCGGATAGAGATTTTAAATATTTTCTCTTACTGCACTTATCAATTAAGAGTTTTTTTGAGCTATTGGTATGCTCTCTGTATTACATTTTTGTAAAAACAAGCTTATAAAAGCAACATCATGTTATATATGACTTGCTTTATTGATAAAAATCCTTCTAAATGTAAAATGTGAACAAAAAGGCTTTATTCATGTAATTGCAGCATTTGATCAATAAATCCATTAAAAAAAAAAAAAAAGATGTTAAGTGTTTACAAGTACAACAGGAATATTTACAATTATTAAAGTTGTATTAATTAATCTTAATTCCTCTAATTGTATTCAAACTTCTATTGTCTTTTTTTAAAAATTCTATCGGAACATTCATCATTTATATATATATATCATTTAATTTATTATTAATAGTATAATTAAAATACAACTTATTTTACTTTACAATATAGGTTATTAAATTGATTTATTCTTACTTAATTCCTTTGAGGAATGAAAGAATTGTGTTTTCTTAAAGTACAAATATAAAAATTACCTGATAATTGCTTATTATATTATTATTTAAAAAAAGAAATTATATTTGTATAACTATTCCTCAAGAAGATAGACAAAAAGGTTAAACAATCAATACACATTATATATATATATATATATATATATATATATATATATATATATATATATATATATATATATATATATATATATATATATATATATTGATATACTTAATTGTAATTAATTAGAGAAAATATAACTTACTATTAAAAATTTTCGGCTGAACGTTTTTGAGGAATCATGCCTCATACTCATAGCCTTCATGAAAAGTGTAATAAATGTATGCAAATGTAAATATTCAAATAAGCTACTGTTACAATTATACTAAAGATCTATTGGCAGCAGGATTCAAATATAAAACCATTAAAAAGAAAATCATGAAATTTAACAGTACAATAAACAATAAATTACCCCACACTAATCTACCTAGAATAACAATCCCCTACATCCCTAAAATATCCAGCAAATTAACGAAAACTTTAAACAATAAATTCAACATAATATTCAGAACCCCACCCAATTCCAATAGGTTGATCAATAACTCTAAAGACCACATTGATCGATCGCTCACCCCACACGTGGTGTACTCTATTTCCTGCCCTCAAGCCGGATGCCACGCTACATACTATGGGGAAACGAAAGCCACAATTAATATCAGATTGGCACAACATCGTTACACATTCAACAGAGCTCAAACGAACAGCAGCACATCCTCTGAATTTTTCAAACATAGTAAACAATCTGGGCACAACTTCATACCTGCCAACCCCATTATTTTATGTTCAGAGCCAAATGATTACAGGAGAAAAATAAAGGAGGCATTCTATATTAATAGAGACATCCATGCCATTAACAGAAAGGACACATGCTTCGAGATCTCGAAAAAATGGGCTACGTAACAGTAGCTTATTTGAATATTTACGTTTGCATACATTTATTACACTTTTCATGAAGGCTATGAGTATGAGGCATGTTTCCTCGAAAATGTTCAGCTGAAAATTTTTAATAGTAAGTTATATTTTCTCTAATTAATTACAATTAAGTATTTTTGTTTTTACATATAAGGAGAAATTAAAACCATATTTATATGTTGATATGAAAAGAAGAACCACATAAATAATTTATTTGTATTTCTTTATTTCACTCTATTTAGTCAACTTTATGCAGTAAAGAAAATTGGAAAAATATATTTTCACATTATGTTTTCAAAAAGAAATTGGGTATGCAACTAAGATATTTGGAAAAATGGAAATAAATCCAGTTTTGAATATATAAAAAAAGAACAATTTCTATGTTTGAGTTATATTTTTGTTGACCAATAAATCCAAAATCTGAAATTTTATATCTGAGTACAATTAAGTAATTTATAAATTTTATGTTTCACATTTATCCTCCTGATATTCAGTTTACTTTGTATTATCAGGTTAGTTTTCCAAAATGAGAGGTGCATTATTGCAATTGCATTCAGAATTATTAAGACCAGATTTACATTCAAGTTTGTCATATTTTTGAATCATATTTCTTCATTAAAGTTAAATAAATTGTGATATTCCTTAGAAAAAAACCCACTATGCTTAATTTTTTTAGAGATTGTTCTGATTGAGTTTTGGTATTTTTAGAAAATGGAAGATTTATTTAAAGTTTTTATGATATGGTGTTTTGACCAAAATATTTGTGGTTGTATCCATGTCATTTTCTTATTTGTTACATTCTTATAGATTTTCACTTATCTGGAGGATGGAGTATATATCAATCATGTTTTCATGCTTTGATTGATTTTTAACACTTAAAAAAGTATCTGTATATAATACCATATTATTGTCAAGAAGTAAAAATTTACTACCTTGCAAAAGGGCCTATAGAAAGTGTATTAAATGGTATTTTATACATTGTAATGGAAAGTATATTCCACTGTAATTTATCTCATGTCTTGGCTTATTTTTATCGAAGTCCCAAGTTGGAAAATTATAATGGAAAGCATATATATATATATATATATATATATATATATATATATATATATATATATATATATATATATATATATATATATATATATATATACATATAAAAGAAAATAAACTAGTTCAATCATTGGATGTCAATTATAATGGACTGGATTATGATGCTAAACTCTTATTTAATGATCCTATAGATTTGGGCAACAATTATAATGAATTGCATCTATGCATCAGAAAATAAATTTTAAGCATGAGTAAATATGATTCAATCATTGAATAACAATTACAATATTATCTATCTGACTAACTGTACATAAACTATGCATAGATACCAAAGAACAGTAATGAGAGACATTAACTCTCAGGGTTAACTTGACTAGTGAAATTTAGTTACCAAAATATAAATTGAAAATGAAGGGAATTTTATTGAATCCAACCTATATTTGCAGATGGGATTATGTGTAAAACAATATATTAATTAGTGATGGCTTAAATAAGTAATTATAAACTTGAATACTGGCAAAACACAAAATTATCAATTAAATAATTTTCATTCTCAGAGCACCACCTATTAACCTTTGTACTGAAAAGAGAAAAATAAATTTCAAATAAATCACAAAGTCATTTCAAATAAAACAAATGCTATATACTTTATTTTAATTGTGGTTTGATTTTCTTTTCAAATGGAAATAATTGTATTAAACACATACAATATTTTTTTATCTTTTAAGTTTTCATTTTAATTCAATACTATTTAAATTAACAATATTAGCTAGCAATAGGCATGGATTGACATTTATATCTACTTAAGAATCATCGAAAATTTAACAGACAGAAAGATGCAATAATGGAGAAATAATGAAAATCATAATAGCTTTTTATAGTAATAGTTCAGAATCCTCGATACATTCCTCATGGTTAGATCACTTTATTTATATATAAGAATTCTTTTCCTATTGTGTTGGATATTTATATGCTTCATTTTCTACTAAAACTATACTCCTCTTTTGGACTACAAATATGAACTCTTTACATTTGTTATTTATAATAGGCTTCTCTTATGACTTCTAAATTCAATATCTTCCTTTATATACTCATTAATTATGAGACTTTAATAAGTATTTATCATGAACTATAACCCTTAGTATATGAAATTTCTATAAATAAAAGTATAAAAACGACCCTTACCGCATATGTGAAAAAATATGCATATATAACACAAACAGAAAATATCTACAGCATGATCTACCTTTTTAAACATATCTAATGATGAAATGGTGAATTAAATGCTGAAGAGGAATATTAAATAATGATAAAATTGTAAACACAAATATATTATGTGTATATTTATAAATGATTCCTAGAAGAATAAACGACAATTTAATTTCCAGCCTACATTGTGTACAAAAGATATATATATATAGCGTGCATGTACGATGCATTTAAATTAAAACAACAATAAGTGTTTTAATAACAAATAATATCTAATATATAATCATTTGTTAATGAATTGAAATTTGAAACTAGTTTATTTATATAATGTACATGATTAAGGAATAAGGATTAAAGGGCAACAATTTTTTTTTTTAAATAATAATTGATCTCTATCGTTTTTACTTATTAATACTAACAAAATAAAGATTTAAAACAATTTACTTATATTATGTATGAATATATATATATATGACATGTGAATCAAACCTAAATAGAAAATTTTATCATTCAGTGTTGTTAATTATAAATATTGATTAAAACTTAAAATTAGTTACATATAGATAAATAGTTAAATTTAAAATCAACCGTATACACACACACAAAGATCAAATTAATTACCATTTAATCTTTTTTGTTTTATTTTATTTTAAAGTTCAACAACTATTTGATGTGTTAAAGTCAAGAAACGTGATTAGCTCCTTGCCTCCAGTAAAGCCTTTGATGACACCTGGTCATTAATCTCATTACCTCCTTCCTGTTTCTCAACTCCAACCAACAACAGCCTTTTAGATTAGGCAATTTTAAACTTACTCTTATATAAAACACTCTAACCACATAAAACAAGTTCTGAGTTTCACACAAACTATACAAACTGTCTTCAATTTAACCAACCACATGTGATATAACAGTTGTGCTCACATAATACATTCTAGCCAAATGACAACAGAACATTAATATAATCATGTTAGTGAACAATTTTTTTTTCATCAAGATGTAATCACTATATATTATGAATAAATTATTATTGAAAGGAACTATTTGATGTGTTTTTGTCCATTTTAGGTTGAATTAATATGTAAAATAATTTGAAATGATGAACATGTGAATCATTAGCCCTTTGGAAATAGTTGTCTCCGAGTATTCTTTTATCTAAATTAGGTTATAATGGATCAGTTGAAAGTGACAGACCAATTTTGGATATTTAGATAATGCTTATATTGGATTGATGTATATGATTAGCTATTTATTCTATTTGTTTTCTACTTGAAATGCCTGCTTGTCAATAATTTGCTTACTTTCAATAGATGTTATAATGAAATAGGGTAATATGGAGGGTTTAAACCTCTGGACCTTAATTTATTGTTTAACCTGGCATTCCTAAAGACATATCAATTCCAATAAACATTGTAGTTACACAAAGAAAAATTGAATAATTTATTAAATTTCATTTTTCAATAAATTCGTATAGGAGACAGTAACAAAGTGTTGCTTTTTACCCTTAATGGTGATTGTCAATTCTTGTTGCTATAGTGTTTTTTTATATATCCATTGTAACAGGATTGGGGGGGGGGGTATCAAAAAGTTGTGAAAGTAAAAATGAATATGGGGTGTTGGCAAAACATCATCACTCCCAGATTAATACAAAATCAATAATAAATAATTTACAAAATTATCTATAAGTAAATATTTAAAGATATAAGAGTATAAGATTAGAGAATCTCTGAGAGCATTGAGAGATCAGAAGCTAACTCAGAAGAGCAACTAAAATAATTAATCATATGTCAACCATCACCATAATTTAAAAAATAAGTACAAGTAAATACTTGAGAGAAATAACCATCCATCATCATCATTGATGGGAATAAACAAATCAGTACAATAAGTCAACAGTCAACCTTGTGACTGGATTGGAAATGGGTCTTCTGTAGACCAGGCTAACTATTGAGCCTTTGCCAGCTTGGGAAATTATTAAACATAACTTGGATGCACCAGCTTTGTGCCCATCCATTAAAATACACAATAATCATAAATCAAAACAATAATGTTGGGACATTAAATCATGCTGATCATCATCAATGCTCTAGCCACTTGTATTGGCCAACTATAAATGTAAATTTTTAATAAAACTAAAGTAAAATAAAAGATAGTGCATGGGCTTTAAAGAGTATCTTCTTTTGCATCAACCAGGATGAGGATTGATCATATCTGGATGCCCCAAAGCACTAAGTACACCCCCCCATTTTTCCATGCACAAATTTAGCTCAGAGAACACAAAATCTATTACTGTATGTGACCAAGAGATGATGAAAACAATTTTTAACAATTAAATACAAGTTTATTAATAACAAAAAAAGAATAATTATATTTAAGGTCTTATAGGATAAGGCTCTAATTTTGAAAAATATACAAAATTATCTACACAACTAAAGTTATTACATTGTTTTACAATATTCACCATTCAAAATTTCAAATTATTACAATAATTTACATATATGTGCGCACAAATGCGCAATTCCTAATATATAACTAATATTCACTAACAAAAAAAATGATTGAAGTTTCAGTTAAATGATATATATTTTACATATTAAGTTTACTGAAACACATATATGAAATTGCACAGATTATCAACAATAAATAATTTTTATAATTAATAATT
Organism: Epiperipatus broadwayi; assembly: GCA_028023455.1. Lineage (NCBI taxonomy): Eukaryota > Metazoa > Onychophora > Udeonychophora > Euonychophora > Peripatidae > Epiperipatus > Epiperipatus broadwayi. The sequence goes on from JAQFVV010013912.1 coordinate 57,802, forward strand.
CCCTTTTGAATATACATAAAATTTACATATTTAATCAATATAAAAAAAAAATCACTTTATCAAATTCTATTACGGCTTTTTTTATTCTTTTTTTTTTTTTAAAAAAAAGTATAGTCTATTTTTGAGAGATTAGAAAGCTTTTTATCAGTTTATCTCTTAACTAATTATAAATGTCTTTAATTTTAAAGTATAGATTTAAAATGTCTTCCCAAATGAATTATTTAAAAACAACTCACTTTTGTATACACATTTATCTGTGCTTCTCTTCGTATATGTAGACACATCAGCAGATATATAACTACTTCTTTATTCAGCTGGTGTTTTCTCTTGGGCAAGTTGTTTTTTTTTTGGTCATTCCAGGTAATTGTCATCATCAGGTAAAACTACATAATTCAGGTATGGTTGGCTTTTTTTTCTTCTGTAGTCAGTTTCACTTATACTTGGATTTTGTAAGCTTCAGGTCAGCAAGCTGTTTTCCAGAACACATTTAAGGCTATGAATTACAAAGAATCTTGACCCATTTCCTCCATGTAAATTCAAACTCCGGCTAAGAAAAACAGTCTACTATCTTGCCTTATTACATCCTCGTGGCAGTTCTATTGATAATTATTTTAGCCATCTTTGCAGCTAGCTTTACTATAGCCATTTTCTGCTACAGTTATCCACTCTTCATAAAAATATTCTGCTAACTCTTTTTTACAAAACTGCAAGCCAAACTATTCTCTTCAAAATCACTATCCAGACTGGACCTAATTTGTTATCAGCCCTTTTATAGACTCATCTAAGGTGATAACAGCAGCTTGAATAAAAACAGTTTTTATTTTGATCTCACTAATCCCTTTGAAAACATATACATGTTTTTACTTAGGGGATTTCTTATAGATAAAAATTTTATTTAATTAGTTAAAATTTCAAAAATACAATAGGGTATTTTTAAATTTCAAAATCAGAATAATAATTAATAATAATACAATATTTATATTTATTCAGACCTTTTAAAAGTTTAATTTATAAAATAATTTTTATTTTAAATCAGAGTCATAATTTAACCCTTTACTTATTATTTTATTTTAGGAAATATAAAAAAAATCTACAAAAATTTATTCTGTGTTTATTTCTACTTTTCCTTTATTTTACATATATATTTAGGCACACACACTATATTAGCATATGCTATGTAAGTCAACTGGTTAAACTATTGTTTAGCTCAGTCTCTGCTGATATCAATATCTTTATTACAACAATCATCAATTTTTAAATATTAACGTTAAAATAAAATTACATATAAAAATTGGCTTTACAGTTTACAAAAACAAAATAAATAAATAAACAACAAATAATAAAATTATATTGCAAACAATTTCCAAAACAAAAATATGATGTAAACACATTCAATAATTTTAGATGCCAATATTTGATCATTGATATTACTAAAGGCAAATACTTTAAATATAAACCAATATCTTTGTAAAATCTATATACACATACATATATTTTTTATATCACCACTGCCATTTAAATCCCAAAATCATAAATAAATACATATACCAAAAAAAAATTGAAATAAATAACGATAAAAACAACTAACAATAACGTATATTTAAAACCCCCATATCAAAGCCAAATCAAATATTTTTTTTTCAAACAATAATGACACTTTGATGGAAAGGGTGGGCCTTTCCAACCTTTACATATATATATATATATATATATATATATATATATATATATATATATATATATATATATATATATATATATATTATAACAAAACCCATTTACCTCTCACTAGACAGGTGTACTTTACTGAATATGTATATATGATGTATCAATATACATGCCTATGTATTTTTATTTAATTAAGTGGTTTTGACCCAAAAATATTATTATTCCAAACTTATGGATTTATTCTTGCAACTGTGATATATCCCCGATGCAGTATTTATGGTCATCCGAGGACACCAATCACCAATCCTATACGAATATAAAAATTACGCAAAGTGGATATATCACCGTCAAGAATACTATTTACATAATGTGAGAGGTTTTGGCCATCAGCTAGCTCAGTCTCATGGCCGGGTGGTTTCACCACTGGGAGTATCTACTAATGGGGTTAAGATTTCTTTCTTTTTTTAAACACAAAAAAAAAAACAAATAATAACAACTAGATAAATGGATCTGTAAATAAATAACTAATTCCACTCTACTTCTTTGTATATTTATTTAATATTATAAAAAAAAAATGTATTTATTACTCTGTCATTTTTTTAAATCACACGACAGACATCATTCTTTCCATAATAAATCTCTCATATGCAACTCAAGTAGTGAAAGTTGATACTACGAAAAAGTTTGTATCACATGACTTCCAACACTGATTACTTTATTTTGACCGCAATAGAACGCAGGCTTTAAAGAAACCTTATTAATTAGTTCAGACATCACCTCCACTTATTATAGTAAGTTCTTTTTTACAAAGAGAATAAAAATCATTAATTAAAGTTCTTTACCTGACTTCCCGGGAAGTAGTGAAAGCATATTTATCTATCTATTACAGAGTTCTATTCCACAGGTAAATTAGGCAATTCAAGGTAATTATTTGAGATCTTCATGTCCATTGGCACCACGAGGTTCATTGATTCCACACTGGAATTATGTGTTGTTTCGAGGCATCATGGTTTTATTAGTTGAGGCATCTGCAGTAGGTTGGGATTAGGGGTTTGAATCTGATGTGGCTCTCTTACCCCGACATTTCTTTTGAAATCGCCATTATATAAGTTAAATACTAAAACCGTTTAGATGTTCACTTTTGTCACTTTGCCGGAAAATGATCCAATGCATTTTGGGTGGCTCACTTTTATAGCCCACTCCATTTGTTCTAGAAGCTTCTTTTTTATCTCACTTCCGATTTTCAATGTGGACTAACCAGATCATGGGAAAACTCGTGTCATAGCTTCTATTGTAATATAATAGAACATAGAATCTCATTCTGCCAGAAACCTCTAGTTTTTAAAGTGTGAAACAAATCTCAGTTTCTTTCTTTTCACTACTTAATTCATTCATATACGCATTTGTCACACACAAATATATATCATTTAAAAATGACAGAGTCCCTCCCCCCGCGTTTATGTATTTGTAACCACTACCATGTAATAAGAAAATTAAATATTATATATATCTATGTTTACATATGTTTACCAATTAAATAATTTTATTTGTGACTGGGTTCGAACCCATTCTGTCACAATACCCCTTCCTCCAAAAGCTTTTAAATATATTTGCGTATTTTGAACGGCTCTTTTCATACAACACATGTATTTTTGCCTCCTATGTCCCTCTGCTGCTTTTCCTGGTCCGAAGTTCAGCCTCTCAGGTGGTCTCTTCTTTTCCGGTGTTCTCTCCATTTTGGAAAGGTATCTACTCCCATTCTCCACCATCTTTCATCCTCTTTTACTGCTTCACGATGCCCACCATAATCATATGAGCTCATGATAAATGGCATTGAGCAGCTCCACAATCTCTCCCAGTGATGCTTTCCCTGCCCCCAAGATCATCTGTTCCACTCTCATGGGCATACTGTGTCTTATAATGTGGAGTATATGACTCTCAGTCATGTGAATGCAACCAATGTCTGCAGTCTGGCCACCTGTTTATGAAAAAAATGCAAATAGCTATCATTGCACCCTTCTTTAAACTTTTCTTGCGTAATTTGATATCGCGTTAACTCCTGCCTATCCTCAGACCAAAAAAGCCTCTCTCACTTCTTTTCGATACTCTTCAAAGATAGGCGGCTTTCAACCAAGCATGTCCCACCATGACTGGGCATTGTCTGTGAGATTGCTGCATGCAATAATTATTCTACTTTCTTCCACCATGGGATTTATATTGAAATACTTTTCTAGGCTCACAGTAGATGTTCGACCGGTGCTTCCCCCATCCTACCTGCTAATGGATGAATTTTTAGGAATTAATTCTCACAATCCCTTGCACCATCATGTGACTTATTACCACTGCCGGTTTCCCTGAGGGGTTTACTTGAGCACCTTGCTTCTGTTCATCTCCATTCTCCATATATGACTTTTCACCTTCCTGTTTCCTCAAATCATTCTTGTCTTTGATTCCCACTTTCCATTCTAATCTGTTTATTCTCTTTTCTATCTCTCTGAACCTCAACTCTAGAATTTCAAGCTTTTTCAAAATTCTCTCCAACATATTTTCCTGTTCCTGTTTTCCTATATTCTTTTGCGCCCTTGTTTTCATACAATTCTTTTCTTTATTTTATCTTTGATTAATGCCTCACCCACTCCCCCATCCCAGCACCCTGCACTGTCTTCCCTGTTAGCCACTTTACCTCTCAAAACCTCATCGAATTAGACAAAGAAATTAAAAATATTGGATTATGATGTTTGACCGACTGTGAAGCTATGAACTGACAAAACTGGTTATTTCTTAATAGATATACATTTAACAAATTAACGCCTTCGATTTATTTAACGCTTCATTTGAACTATATATCTAAACAACTCTTTCTTCAATAAACATAAAAATTTCCGCTTTATTAATGTATTTCTGATCTCTCATGCACCCCCCCATTCCCCTACTTCTCTTTGAAGCCCTTTAATTTGGATTTGTCATTATAACAAAACCCATTTACCTCCTCACTAGACAGGCGTACTTTACCGAATATGTATATATATGATGTATCAATATATGTGCCCTATGTATTTTTACTTAATTAAGTGGCTTTGACCCAAAATATTATTATTCCAAATGTATGACGATTTATTTTGCAACTAAAGATATATCCCCAATGCGTATTTATGATATATCCGAGGGACAACAAGTGCCAATCCTATATGAATATAAGAATTACATGAAGTGGATATATCACCAACAAGAATACTATTTACGTAATGTGGAGAGGTTTTGGCCATCAGCTAGTCTTAGTCTCCATGTCCGGGTGGCATCACCACCAGGAGTAGCTAATAATGGGGTTAAGATTTCTTTCTTTTTTTTCTTTAAACACACAAAATACAAATAATACTTAACCAGATAAATTGGATCTTATAAATAAATAACTAATTCCACTCTACTTCTTTGTATATTTATTTAATTTTATAAAAAAATGTATTTATTACTCTGTCATTTTTTTAAATTGCACACAATATATGTCATTCTTTCCAATAATAAATCTCCTCTATGCAACTCAAGTAGTGAAAGAGATACTATGAAAGTTTGTATCACATGACTTCTGACACTGATTACTTTATTTGTCCGCAATGGAACGAGGCTTTAAGGAAACCTTATTAATTAGTTCAGACATCACCTCCACTTATTATAGTAAGTGGCTCTTTACAAAGAAAAATAAAATCATTAATTAAAAAGTTCTTTCACCTGACTCTTCCCAGGAAGTAGTAAAAGCAGATTTATCTATCTATTACAGAGTTCTGTTCCACAGGTAAATCAGGCAATTCAAGGTAATGATTTGAGATCTTCATGTCCATTGGCTGATCAGATTCATTGATTCCATGCTGAACTTATGTGTTGTTTTGAGGCATCATAGTTTTATTAGTTGAGACATATGCAGCTGGTTGGATTAGGTTCTAATCCAATGCGGCTTCTCTACCCTGACATTTCTTTTGAAATCGCCATTATATAAGTTAAATACTAAAACCGTTGAGGTGTTCACTGTTGTCGCCTGCCAGGAAAAGATCCATTTCCATTCTGGGTGGCTCACTTTTATAGCTCCCCCCATTTGTTCTAGAAGCTTCTTTTATCTCACTTCCAATTTTCAATGTGGACTAACTAGATCTGTTAGATGTGTGAAAACTTGTGTCATAGCTTCTATTGTAATACAACAGAAAATAGGAATCTTATTCTGCCGGAAACCTCTAGTTTTTAAAGCGTGGAACAAAATCTCATTTCTCTCTTTTCACTACTTAATTCATTCATACACGAATTTGTCATATGCACATATATATCATTTAAAAGGACAGAGTCCCTCCCCCACGTTTTTATGTATTTGTAACCACCACTACCATGTAATAACAAAATTAAATATATATATATATATCTATGTTTACATATGTTTACTGATTAAATAATTTTATTTGTGACTGGGTTCAAACCCATTCTGTCACAATATATATATATATATTAACGGGCAACCCCTTTCTCACGTCTTATCTGACGTTGGTGAACTTAAACCAAATTATATAGATCTCAAGAAATGGACAAGTGAGCCTAACCG
>JAQFVV010013913.1:0-64017 GCA_028023455.1 Epiperipatus broadwayi
CAACAATTATATGCTTTATTTGTTTGTGTGTTGATAGAAAGGTAATACACACATTTAAACTATTTAATATTTAAATTTTCTGTTAAAAAGCAAAGTTATAATGCATACATATAGGCAATGTATGTGTAAATTATTTATTTGTTTTATATTTCAAATATTCAACATTTTAACTTTCTTTAAAACTAAGCTATGCTTGATCAATTCTAATATTTTATTCTATACTTTTATTTTGCTTTTCTTTAATTATAAGTGGGATTTAAAAGTTACAGATTTAATTAAATAATTGGGTTATAATTACTAAGCTAGCAATTATATTATTTAAGGTTAGTTTCTGAATGATTTGAAAGAATGAAGAATGTGTGTACATTACATACAAAATTTTACATTTCCTAAATATTGAAAGAAAAGGAAGTATTAAATCTGTCAAATTATTTTTTTGTACAATTTTTTTTGTTAAAAGAGGAAATCTGTTTAATCAGATATCGATCTTTGTAGTAATTTTTTTTTGTAAATGATTGTCACTTTGGAAGCTTATAATGAGTCAGAGCTCTAAATTTTGAAATTGTCTTATCTCAAGATCTAAAGAAGGAAGCTCAAAGATTTGAAGTGTTACCTGGATGTTAAAAAGAAAGAAAAAACAAAAGAAAGGAAATAAGAATTGAGTCTATTTTTTTTTTAAAACAAAAGTGTCTGGAAAAAGGATTAAACTTTTCAGTTGAAAAATAATATAGTTGAAAATAAATTAGAGATCTAATTAAAACAAATTTGTCCAAAAATAGCAAGTGATGCTATCTCTGATTGGTTAAGGTAGCTAAAAATTGGATATAAAAAGCTGTCTTGAATTATTATATTATTATTGTGATTGATTCAGATTATTAAACTATCAAATTTGAATGTTGAAAATATAAGAAATGGCGGGCTAGAAAAATTATATGTATATTCCATTTGCCGGACCATCTGGAGGAAGCTGCACATCACATAGGAAAGAAAAGATGTGTCTAAAATAATATTCTACACCTTTCAACTGACCAGATAAATAAGATGTTTTTAATAGAAGGAAGAAAGCATTCACCTGCATTCAAAGAAGATGAATTAATCTACTGATAAATATTAATCATCAAGTCCAATTAATTGTTCCAACAACTGATTTTAAACTCAAGAAAATTTATAAATGTGAAAACAACTGCTGTATTTCATCCACATGCTTGACAGGAAGAGAAGAAAAATTAATATAATGATTTCCAAATTGTCCACTAAAGCAAATAACCTCAATAGAGTCATCATCATTAAATAGTTATACACCTCAAGAAAGAGATTGTTCCCACATAGTAGCTGCAGAAATATAAACATTATACAAGACAAGTTTGAACCCTTGGAAATTCGCCACAAACAAAAGATCGGTAATATGACTTTTTATATCTATTTTCTTTATGATATCAGTCTTAATAAACATTTTAGCAATAAAGTGGTATATTTTATTTAAAGAACTTTTAAAGACTATTCAGATCGATTAAAAACAAGAATGTCTTACTAATAATAACTTTGAGCTTCATAAATGATCTTGAATGTATGAAAATTATTTGTTTATTAATTTTACAATATTAATGTGTAAAACAATTTTTTTTTATGGTATTATGATTTTAGTTTTAACTAATATATTATTATTTTGGTTTTTAATAATATTTTGTTATTATGGGATAAAACACGCACATACATAATAATATTTTTATATGTGTATAATTGGGAGTGAATGTGAAATAATGAGTAGTATTAGAATATTAGATTATTTTGTTTCAAGTTCAGTATAGATTTCAGCGCTTGGAAGGGAGGGGGAGAAAATAATTTAAAACTCTTTTCTAAAACTTGCTCTTTCAATTTTACTAACATTTTTTTTTACATTCTATTTACATGTTGGATTTTTAAAGTATGTGTGCTAATGAGCAGATAATATTTTTTTTCTTAAAATACTTTTCTCATGGAGTGAAAATCATGGTCAATGTGACGTCCAACTTAATACAAAATACATTTGAAGGGAAAGGGGGAAGAACTTAAAATTAATCTGAGGATTGTTATATAATCAATTATTATTATTATTATTCATGTCAATTTTCATATTTATCTAGAAATTTTTATGTATATGTTAGAAATGTAGTAATAAATATTAGTTTGTTTTATTAAACGAGGCGTATATATTTCATTAAGTGTAGTCTTTGTTAAGTGTGATTATTCATCATCATCAATGGTTGAATATTAGTTATTTAAGATATAAGTAAATATGCTAAAATTAAGCAATAATTAGGAATTTCTTTATAAAAATTAGTTTTATGTTTAGGCTTAGTCCTAGAGCTGTAGTTGAAACCCTTGTCATTATTGTTATTATTATCATCATCATCATCGTCATCAACGTTTTAATTAATGAGCTGTTTAACTGTTTAAAGGCCATAAATAAATATTGATTTTATAATATTTAGTGATTTCTTAGTATTATTATAACCACATCCCATCATCTATTTCATGCAAGGATGAGTGAATTGCCATCCTAAATTAGTTATATATAATCTGAGCTAGTGAACTTATAAAAATATTGAAACACATTTGTTATGTTAAGATCTGAGAAATGATTTATGTCTAGTATACTCCACTTTGGTTTAAAGATGTTTTACTTTTACCTAAATATTAGTGCTTATAGTGATATGGCTCAAAAAGCAAAATCTTCCATTTTTATTAGAAATAAAGTACCAAAAAGGGATTCAAACCCGGTACATGTGAAAGGTTATCAGATATAACCGTGTCTAGATTCAGATAATCTAGTGGCGCCCTGCTAGACCATATTCACTTAGTATTTGTTTAAACATGCACTTAACATCAAACCAAGAAATGAAAGTGGATAAAACCTACTGCCTGTATACCTGAGTTATATTTTATTGAATTACTAGTGTACTCACTTCACGTGATTACCATAATACTTGTTATAATACTTATTAATAATTTGCTCATAATTTACTTAATATCTTGATATTTGAACTCCTTCACTTATATGGTAATAGTTATATTGATATTTGGATCTTGAGAAATCTATAATATTTGGACTCCTTTAAATAAATATTTGAGCGACCATTTATTATGTTACAATGGACACCCAACTGGGGCCTGATATTTTACCATATACCTGAAAAAGAGAGTCTATAGAATGATGGGAGATGTGTGGTTAAAAATAGAGAAATTTTTTTTAGTAAAATTTTTTTTTTTCAGTAAAAATTTTTTTTTTTTTGTCTTACAAAATTTTCTTGGCCAAACAGTCTTATTTTAGATGATGATGTTTAATATGATTTAATTTTTCATTGATGATGATAAAATGGGTACAGCCATAAAACAGCTTGTTTTTTTTTATCAATTTTGAAAATAGAGATGAATATCACAACTTAAGACAAAGGTGAAATAAATAATAGATTTTTTTTTGTGGAACATTAAAATGATTTATTGCCAGATAGGATAGGCATAGTAATAGTGATGAATTATGGAATAGTAGTCTCATGTGTGTTTGGGGAGTTCATTTTGTAAAAAGTCTATGATTTTAGAGGTTTGATTGGATGGTTGATCGTTGGAGTTTGGTTGGTTAGATTGCAGTTTTGATGATGAGTGGAGAGTTTTGTCATTGCCTTGAGAATGCTATGTATTTCGTGTAACTTATGAATGATCAAACCCATTCACTGCTCCAACCCAATTTATATGTTATCTTTATTTTATCATGAAGCAGTTAACAGCAGACCTGCCATGATACCAGCCTATAAGTCTCCAAGAGAGAGAGCACGGCATAGTTTTCCAATCAAGTTTATATGTTATTCTTATTTTATCATGAAGCAGTTAACAGTAGTCCTGCCATGATATCAGCCTATAAGTCTCCAAGAGAGAGAGCAAGGTTTCGTTTTTGTAGTCTATAATAAGCAGGGCATTCCTTGATACTTGCCACATAAGACTCCAAGAGAGAGAGCAAGGCATAGTTTATCTATTTTAGCCCCTAAGACTTAATACATCTTTTATTGCAACAGAGTTTGCTTCATTCAATCAAGGGTTGTGGTAGTTAATAGTGATCGAATTGGGATGATCTTCTGAGTGCTCGTGATGCATTGTGTGATTATAGTGCTGTGACTGAATTCTTTTATTTATCTCAAGATTGTGAACTGCTAGTCATTCTGTGGACTGTCAATATCTGTCGGATTTCTGGGAGAATGGATGAATGTATAATTTGGGCTATTACAGACAGACATGCACTATATAGATTATTGTTGTGTAGTTCATTAAATAAGGATATTAAAATTTTTTTTTTTTTGTTGTATTTGTAAATGCATAATAAGGTGAAAATCAAATCAGTCAGTTGGTCAGAATAGGTGTCAGACAGGGAGAAGATGTGTGGATTTTTGATGGTCAGGGAAGTACAGATGGGATATATATAGTTTTATAACATGAGTGAACTAAATTATAGTATGGAAGAGGCTCAGATAACAAAGATGGCACCATCAGACATGGACATGATAATGCAGATGTTGAAAAGGTTCAGAGAAGATGTAAGAGAAGATTGGAAGCAGTTCAGAGAAAGTTTAAGAGATGATAAAAAAGGCATAGAAAGTGTAGAAAGTTTAAAAGAAGAGGATAAGAGGAGTGAAGATGAATTAAAAGAAAATATCAATAGTTCTGTTGAAAACAACAGTAAAATTCCTATAGCTTTGGGAAATAAAATAGAGAAACATGGGAAAAGTGCCTCAATTCCTGGAGTTAATAATGTTTATAAAGAAGAGGATGGAGAGGTTGTAATGGGATTAGAAGTTACTGTAAAAGTAAAGGGGATAGTAACAAGTACTGAAGAGTTTCAGATTCGAATAAAGAAGGAAGCACTATCAGGTATAAAATTGACCAGACTGATGAAAGATTGTATGTTTCAAAACATACAAGAAGATTATAACAAATCCAAAAGAAATAAGGAAAGTCTGGAACAAAAGGTTTGTCGTTCTGTGAAAAGATGGATAGAAAGTCTAAGAGAGGATAGCAAAAAGAGTGCAGAAAGTATAATAGAAGGTAGTCAAAGATTAGAAGATAATGCTGAAACCTCTTTAGAAGATAGAGCAGGAGAGATGGGTGAATATGTTAGACTTGTAAAACGGAAAGGTAGTCAGAGCTTACCAGTTTTAAAAGATAATCTGGATAGTCCGACCACTGATAATAAAGAAAATAATGTAAAGTTAGATACACTGATAGAGAATAGGCTCCAAGAAGTAGAAAGGCCAATAGTAGCCATAATACCAAATCTCCCAGTAAAGAAAGTAAATGAGATGATGACCAAAGAGCAGATTGGGATAGATCATGAAGTGAAAAGAAGGAAAAGAGAGTTGGAGGAAAAACTTCATGCATCCGATAAGATGATTGATTTAAGAGAGGCAATAAGGGAGATGAAACCAGTTATTTTAGAAAGAGAACAAAAGTTTCAACAGTCTGTAGTTCTCAATCTAGTAACTAACCAGCATGTGTGGTTTCAAAAATCTGTCTTCTTAAATAGATTGGAGATACCTTATATATGGTATAGAGAGGCAATCTCTCTGAAAAATGTAAATGTCCAAATCTCTCTGAAAAATTCAACTGCTCTGGAAAAGTCAAAAATAAGTTATATCTGGTACAGAGAGGCAATCTCTCTGAAAAATGTAAATGTCCAGTGTGTATCAGACAGAGAATCAATCTCTCTGAAAAATTTAAATGCTCTGTTAAATTTAAGTGTGCCTTATATTTGGTACAAAGAGTCAACCTTTTTAGAGAGTTTAAAAATAAATTATACATGGCACAGAGAATCAACCTCTCTGGAAGATGTAATGAATTATATCTGGTACAGAGAGTCAATCTCTCTGAAGAGTTTAAATGTCCATTATATATGGGACAGAGAATCTATCTCTCTGAAAAATGTAAATGCTCTGGAAAATTTAAATGTGCCTTATATATGGTACAAAGAGTCAACCTTTCTAGAAAATTTAAAAATAAATTATACATGGCCCAGAGAATCAATCTCTCTGGAAGATTTAAGGATGAATTATATATGGTACAGAGAGTCAATCTTTCTGGAAAGTTTAAAAATAAAGTATGTATGGTATAGAGAGTCAATCTCTCTGAAAAACTTCAAGGCATATTATGTATGGTACCAAGAGTCCATATTTCTAAATGGAGTTTGTAATAGGAGGTTATATAAAATAAATCCTCCAGATATGTTTTATAAATATCCAGTCAAGATGAAAAATGGAAATATTAAAAAGGGACTGGATGTACAGGTGCATTTTTATGCAGACCACAATATGGTTTGAAAAGAAAAAGCCATTCCAAATTACCAAGAAAATAGGAGAGAATGCCTTTATGCTTGCTGCTCTTGATGGGAATAAGGGGACCTATAATGCTAGGAGTTTGATCCCTTATACTTCAGCAGAATAGCCTGGCAAAGATCTCCAAATAAATTATTTTTAGGTTTTTTTTTTTTAATGAAAAATATATTTACCAGTAGTTAATTTTTTTTTTTATATATATTATAAGTGTTTATTATTATTAGTGTATTTATTAGTTAGGATTTTTTTTTAAAAATATAGTTAAAACAAAAGTGCTGATGATTTTATCCGAAGGGGGAGAAAGTTGTGCCATTACAATTTGGTCACTAGCCAAATTTATAGTAATGTGCATGTAGAAAAGGTAAACCAAAAATCATCATCACAATTTTATATAACCATAAAAGAAGCTGTAGGGCATCCAAGTTCAAACCCTACAAGGTCCAGTTCTAAAAGCTTTAAACAGAGAAAGAATGGGTCAACAATTATATGCTTTATTTGTTTGTGTGTTGATAGAAAGGTAATACACACATTTAAACTATTTAATATTTAAATTTTCTGTTAAAAAGCAAAGTTATAATGCATACATATAGGCAATGTATGTGTAAATTATTTATTTGTTTTATATTTCAAATATTCAACATTTTAACTTTCTTTAAAACTAAGCTATGCTTGATCAATTCTAACATTTTATTCTATACTTTTATTTTGCTTTTCTTTAATTATAAGTGGGATTTAAAAGTTACAGATTTAATTAAATAATTGGGTTATAATTACTAAGCTAGCAATTATATTATTTAAGGTTAGTTTATGAATGATTTGAAAGAATGAAGGATGTGTGTACATTACATACAAAATTTTACATTTCCTAAATATTGAAAGAAAAGGAAGTATTAAATCTGTCAAATTATTTTTTTTTGTACAATTTTTTTTGTTAAAAGAGGAAATCTGTTTAATCAGATATCGATCTTTGTAGTAAATTTTTTTGTAAATGATTGTCACTTTGGAAGCTTATAATGAGTCAGAGCTCTAAATTTTGAAATTGTCTTATCTCAAGATCTATAGAAAGGAAGCTCAAAGATTTGAAGTGTTACCTGGATGTTAAAAAGAAAAAAAAACAAAAGAAAGGAAATAAGAATTGAGTCTATTTTTTTTTTAAAACAAAAGTGTCTGGAAAAAGGATTAAACTTTTCAGTTGAAAAATAATTTAGTTGAAAATAAATTAGAGATCTAATTAAAACAAATTTGTCCAAAAATAGCAAGTGATGCTATCTCTGATTGGTTAAGTTAGCTAAAAATTGGATATAAAAAGCTGTCTTGAATTATTATTAAGATTATTATTGTGATTGATTCAGATTATTAAACTATCAAATTTGAATGTTGAAAATATAAGAAATGGCGGGCTAGAAAAATTATATGTATATTCCATTTGCCGGACCATCTGGAGGAAGCTGCACATCACATAGGAAAGAAAAGATGTGTCTAAAATAATATTCTACACCTTTCAACTGACCAGATAAATAAGATGTTTTTAATAGAAGGAAGAAAGCATTCACCTGCATTCAAAGAAGATGAATTAATCTACTGATAAATATTAATCATCAAGTCCAATTAATTGTTCCAACAACTGATTTTAAACTCAAGAAAATTTATAAATGTGAAAACAACTGCTGTATTTCATCCACATGCTTGACAGGAAGAGAAGAAAAATTAATATAATGATTTCCAAATTGTCCACTAAAGCAAATAACCTCAATAGAGTCATCATCATTAAATAGTTATACACCTCAAGAAAGAGATTGTTCCCACATAAAACGGAAATGGTAGCTGCAGAAATATAGACAATATACAAGACAAGTTTGAACCCTTGGAAATTCGCCACAAACAAAAGATCGGTAATATGACTTTTTATATCTATTTTCTTTATGATATCAGTCTTAATAAACATTTTAGCAATAAAGTGGTATATTTTTATTTAAAGAACTTTTAAAGACTATTCAGATCGATTAAAAACAAGAATGTCTTACTAATAATAACTTTGAGCTTCATAAATGATCTTGAATGTATGAAAATTATTTGTTTATTAATTTTACAATATTAATGTGTAAAACAATTTTTTTTTTATGGTATTATGATTTTAGTTTTAACTAATATATTATTATTTTGGTTTTAAATAATATTTTGTTATTATGGGATAAAACACGCACATACATAATAATATTTTTATATGTGTATAATTGGAAGTGAATGTGAAATAATGAGTAGTATTAGAATATTAGATTATTTTGTTTCAAGTTCAGTATAGATTTCAGCGCTTGGAAGGGAGGGGGAGAAAATAATTTAAAACTTTTTTCTAAAACTTGCTCTTTCAATTTTACTAACATTTTTTTTTACATTCTATTTACATGTTGGATTTTTAAAGTATGTGTGCTAATGAGCAGATAATATTTTTTTTTAAATACTTTTCTCATGGAGTGAAAATCATGGTCAATGTGACGTCCAACTTAATACAAAATACATTTGAAGGGAAAGGGGGAAGAACTTAAAATTAATCTGAGGATTGT
This sequence comes from Epiperipatus broadwayi, assembly GCA_028023455.1. Classification (NCBI taxonomy): domain Eukaryota; kingdom Metazoa; phylum Onychophora; class Udeonychophora; order Euonychophora; family Peripatidae; genus Epiperipatus; species Epiperipatus broadwayi. Next base: position 8,918 of record JAQFVV010013913.1, read on the forward strand.
TATATAATCAATTATTATTATTATTATTCATGTCAATTTTCATATTTATCTAGAAATTTTTATGTATATGTTAGAAATGTAGTAATAAATATTAGTTTGTTTTATTAAACGAGGCGTATATATTTCATTAAGTGTAGTCTTTGTTAAGTGTGATTATTCATCATCATCAATGGTTGAATATTAGTTATTTAAGATATAAGTAAATATGCTAAAATTAAGCAATAATTATGAATTTCTTTATAAAAATTAGTTTTATGTTTAGGCTTAGTCCTAGAGCTGTAGTTGAAACCCTTGTCATTATTGTTATTATTATCATCATCATCATCGTCATCAACGTTTTAATTAATGAGCTGTTTAACTGTTTAAAGGCCATAAATAAATATTGATTTTATAATATTTAGTGATTTCTTAGTATTATTATAACCACATCCCATCATCTATTTCATGCAAGGATGAGTGAATTGCCATCCTAAATTAGTTATATATAATCTGAGCTAGTGAACTTATAAAAATATTGAAACACATTTGTTATGCTAAGATCTGAGAAATGATTTATGTCTAATATACTCCACTTTGGTTTAAAGATGTTTTACTTTTACCTAACTATTAGTGCTTATAGTGATATGGCTCAAAAAGCAAAATCTCTCATTTTTATTAGAAATAAAGTACCAAGAAGGGATTCAAACCCGGTACATGTGAAAGGTTATCAGATATAACCGTGTCTAGATTCAGATAATCTAGTGGCGCCCTGCTAGACCATATTCACTTAGTATTTGTTTAAACATGCACTTAACATCAAACCAAGAAATGAAAGTGGATAAAACCTACTGCCTGTATACCTGAGTTATATTTTATTGAATTACTAGTGTACTCACTTCACGTGATTTTCATATAATACATTGTTATAATAATTTGCTTATAATTCTTGATAGTGTTATATTTTGAACCTTTACTTAGTAATATCTTTTGAACTCATTTATTATGTTACAATATATATATATATATATATATATATATATATATATATATATATATATATATGTATACATATATATATATATATATATAAATTCACTGCATTATCTATGACTGATGACATTATTATTTTCTAATTATTAATTTTTATATTCCACGTTATATATAAATTAATAAACTATATTAATCTAAAGGAATATTTTTAAAAAAAAAATGTTTTCAATCTTAGCCAGAAGTAACTTTATATTCATAGGTAGGCCTTTTTATTTATTTTCATGTTATAATTTTTAACTTTTGTTCAAAATATTATTTTAACTTTCATTCAAAATATTTATTTTAATTATATTTTTATTCTCTTATTTGGATCTGTTGCTCTTCTAATATTTGTTGTACTTTTTTTTATTATTGTATTAATGTATGAATAAATAAAAGTCATATCCAAATTTTTTTTTTAGAAAGTTATAGCTAAAAATATATGTATTAAAATAAAATGCATAGAGAATATATTTATCTGTCATGTATATCTTCATGTAGAATTCTTAGTGCTTGCTTTCTTGGAAATTTATATTTAATCTTAATTATCCAACTCCAGATTTAAAAATTTCGGATATCTGGTTCTTTCCAAATTGTATACATTATTATCATGCAACGCTGCCATCTCTGAAGATTGTAATGATTTAATTTTTAAGAAACATGAAGACGATCATAAACATTCTTATGCCCATATCTTACTCATTAATTTAAACATTATTAAGTCTTTAGTGTCTATTTTTAAATCAAAACAAATAAATTACCATATCTCATTTTATTTCTGATTATTAAACATAGTGATAATCTTAAATGTCATTAAAATGTTTACTATTATTTAATAAAATAATATTAAAGAAATGTTGTTTTTTCCATTAGATTGAAAGTAACTCATTAACCGTGACTTTAAAAAAAAAACAAGAAATAAATCATTAAAATCATCATAGATAATTATATATAATTTTTGCCTTTAAATATTCTAATTGGTTAGATTATAGCCTTATATTTAGTATTCAAGAATAAAAATATCACTAGTTTATTTGCCATTTAGAAATATCACTGGTGAGGCTTCCAACTATTCTAACATATGTAATGTTATTTAACAGTTGAATTTATTTGAAAAAAATATTTAATTAAATTTTAATTTTTAAAAAATTAACAATTCGATTAAATGATGGAAATATTCCAATACATAACTTCAAGTAAAAATGCAATATCATAAATTTTCAAATAACCATTAAGTCAGACAGAAACTTTAGTTAACCAATACTTTCAACAATTAATATAGAGTAGATTTATCATATCCACTGTTTCAATATTTACTATTTTAATTATAAATTATTAAAAAATAATAAGCAAGATAAAAGCAAAAACACAAAAATTCATACATTATTAGTGAAATGTAACTTAAAAGTATATATATATATATTATTTTTTAATAAGCAGCAGCCATGTTTTTTTGTTTTTGCGATGCCATTTAAATTTCATGTAAGTCAGCACTTTCATTGTATCACATGCTCTCATTGGACAATAGCTTTTATATGTCAGTATTTTTGCAAAAATGTAAAAATTTATTTAAAATAGCTTAAAAACATAAAGCAAGTTGTCATAATAATTCTGCTGAATCAAATTTTTTTTTTCAAATGTTAAAATAAAGTATATTTATTTAATTATAAAAGTAAAAAAAAATGTTTAGAAGTTAAGCACTTATTTAAATATAACAGATTAATCCATTTATCAATAATGAAAAGAGAAAATCAAATTCTTTAATATATTGAAGAAAAGGCAATAAGTTCTGTTATTATTTTTGATTTTTTGATTTTGACCAATTGAATGGAATGTATTGTTCAATTATCTTTTGTTTTATTTTTTTTTCTAATTTTTTCCATTAGTCTTAATAGTAACAATAGTTTATGCAAATATATGACGTATAAAAAAGAAATATTGAAATATAAGCCAAAAGACTTTATATAAGTAATGTTAAACTTAATAATAATAAACTATAGATATCTGTACCAATTCATCTCAACACTTTATTAAGATTATTTGCAACAATAACTTTAAGGTTGGTTTTTATTCTCTCATTAATTGGAATAGCATTCAAAAAATGATGGCAATTAATTACCTATTGGAAGTGTATGCTGAAGCAAAGATAAACTTTAATAAAAGAATCAAACAGCACTTACACCATTATTACCTATTCAAACACAGATTCTAATTGGACTTGAAATTTTTAATGTAATAATAAAACCTATTTATAATGATAACAAAATCAAAATGTAATGGTTATAATAAGTTGCAATGCAATAAGTAAAATATATTTTTTTCATAATAAGTATTGCAAAACATTGTGGTGATGATAATTGGAATGACATGGTCCAATTTAAATTGGCCTTATATATTACTTTCTTTATATAAATAGTACTTTTGAATGAATTATTATCACTGATTACCATTACAATGTAATTTTGTTTCCGCAGCATGTGTCCCAGGAAATTGCATGATTTCTTGGGTATGATGGTATATGTTTGGAATAAATTATAACAACAAAATAACTAAATTTGATAATAAAATAATAGTAATTTATTTATATTAATTCTCCACTCTATCTAATAACACTGATACACTCAAGCACATATATGCTGAAAAGATAAATAATCACCAATATACGTATTTCATGCTAAACCAGCAATCATCAGTTGGTCCAGATTATCATCTCCCACACATATATACTATAAGTGCTCAGATATATATTAAGATAGACAATCTTCATACTTTAATGGATAGGCTCCAATCTACTACCCACTCCAACTCTTCAACCGTCCATCCAATTGAAAATCTGATGATGGAATGCTCGAAGGCCACCCTGAGGCCGAGATTCTTGTCACACCCATGTTGACCTAAGGTCAATCTGAACCCCACATGTACAGGACATAATCCATTAAATACATATGGGTGTGACAAGAATCTCGGCCTCAGGGTGGCTTTCGACCTTCCCTTCTTCAATTTTTCAATTGGGGGGATGGTTGTAGAGTTGGGGGGGGGGGTTGTTGGTGGTTCTTTTTCTAATTAAGGAAGTTTGTTTTTATTTATTTTTTTTGGGTCTACTAATTATTGTTTGTTGGGGGGATTGTTATTTCGACTTAATGATTGTTGGTTGGTGATTTTGAATTTTGTGTTTTGGTGGATTTTTTTTTTTTTATATTTTTTTTAGTGTGGGTGGGAGAGTTATTGTATTTTGAGAGGGGGGGGGTATTTAAACACTGTGTTCTTATATTTTCTTTAAAATATATTTAAACTCTGGTATATATTTTTTATTTTTTATATTTTTTATTTTTAGATATCTCTTTTCATTTAGTATTTATTTTATGTTTTTTTTTTCAAGAATCTCGGCCTCAGGGTGGCCTTCGAGCCTTCCATCATCAGATTTTCAATTGGATGGACGGTTGAAGAGTTGGAGTGGGTAGTAGATTGGAGCCTGTCCATTAAAGTATGAAGATTGTCTATCTTAATATATATCTGAGCACTTATAGTATATATGTGTGGGAGATGATAATCTGGACCAACTGATGATTGCTGGTTTAGCATAAATACGTATATTGGTGATTATTTATCTTTTCAGGATATATGTGCTTGAGTGTATCAGTGTTATTAGATAGAGTGGAGAGTGATGGATCATCTGAAAGTCTGTGCTCATATACCCTATATTACATATATAGACACAGGTATATAATAAGCCTGTGTTTCAGTTATTACATTGTAGAAATGTCTGCCCATCCTTGCATATGTATTTAATGAATTATGTCCTGTACATGTGGGGTTCAGATTGACCTTAGGTCAACATGGGTGTGACAAGAATCTCAGCCTCAGGGTGGCCTTCGAGCCTTTCATCATTAGATTTTTAATTGGATGGACGGTTGAAGAGTTGGAGTGGGTAGTAGATTGGAGCCTGTCCATTAAAGTATGAAGATTGTCTATCTTAATATATATCAGAGCACTTATAGTATATATGTGTGGGAGATGATAATCTGGGCCAACTGATGATTGCTGGTTTAGCATGAAATATGTATATTGGTGATTATTTATCTTTTCAGCATCTATGTGCTTGAGTGTATCAGTGTTATTAGATAGAGTGGAGAGTGATGGATCATCTGAAAGTCTGTGCTCATATACTCTATATTACATATATAGACACAGGTATATAATAAGCCTGTGTTTCAGTTATTATATTAATTATAAAATATATAAAATAGTGAAATTGTTAACATATATATTTTTAACTATCATAAAATCACAATATAAATAATATTGAAATTGACAAATACTAAATCTAAATTAAATTATAAATACACATAAATCCTTACTAATATTAATTTTAAGACCTTATATTCAAATATAAAAAAGTCCTACCCATATAATAAAATGTTTCTTAACATAGTTTTTGTTGAAATTATAAGATCACATTCTACATTAAGCACATCTTTGATAATAGTCATTATCAATTCAGTGTTTATTTTAATTAATATCTTTGGGCAGCAATAATTGTAGGCAAAGAAAATGGTTCTCACTATAGACAAGTATATAACAGGTCCTACAGCAAAGACCTCTTCTTTTCTTATATCATGGTTTTCTTGTAAGCAGGTAAAATTGTGTCCTATGTGTAGTCAACATTCATATCAGATACAAAACTATATAGCTTCAGGTTTTTGCCTGATCTGCTTCCAGTTTTCACCATATATAGCAAATATTCTTTTGATAGCAACTATTATTATGGTTGCTGGATTAGTATTGAAAAGTAATTTTAAACAGACAGTGATGTAAAGATATTCTACAACTCTATAGGAAAGTATTTAACTAGTAGTTTGTCTTTTCTATTAGAGATAAAATTATAACTGCAGCTGCATCATATTTATTCTTTGGCTGATTATAATCCTTTGTTTTTTCTGCTTTCTTGTTAGTAACACTGCTCTTCATCTCTATTGGTATTTTCTTTTTTTCCTGAAATCAGTCTGCACTGCTGTCTTTTCTGATTCAAGACTAAAACTACCATTCTTTTCAGACCTATTTATACTTTTGTTTCATAGCAAAAACACCATATTCTTCCATCATCCTAAGTCTTTAACGATATTTATTTTTGTTACTTTGATAAATGTATTTATGATACTGGACAAACTAACTAATTCCATATTAATTTATACTGGAATGTTTTACAAAACATCTTTATTTCAAATTCAAACACCAGATTTAATTATATTTTCCTTTTTACCAGTCACTGGTAAAAAGGAAAATAAAAAAATGTCATGGCTGACTATAGGAATCCATTCTCTAATTTTACTGATTTTAATTCTTTTTTAATTTTCAATAAAATATCTGGATTTACCATCAAATTTATCATAAGAAAAAGGCAAATTATTTTGTTAAATCTTTTCCAGAAGGCATATCTGAAAGGTCATAAAATATTGTGTTTAAAAAAAACTGTGCATTTTATTTGCATATATATAAAAACATAAGTAAATTTAATTTTCTTCCTCTTCCTTATATGGGTTACAATTCAATTGTTTTGGATTTAACATAATATATTTTTTACATTATACAAAATTATTAAATCTATAAGTCACCTTTTAAAAACCGATATCATTTTATGCTACACATATATGTGTAATACATGTGCACATATATGCCAACTACAAAATTTGAAAATTGATATATTATTTTATTAAGCAATTATTAATAACTTGGTGGCAAAGCAGCTTTATATTACAAATGATTTTACTTGCAATAGATTTGTACTATTACAATATGGAAGAAAGATTGATTAATCCTAGTAATATTGATATAAGTTGTAATGACAGGATGCTAAAAACATGTAATAAAAAAAGCATGAGTCATTTGTAATTAAAGTCTTATCTTCAACCAATATTCCAGTAATATTCAATTAAGTCAAAATTGTAATTTTAATGAAAAGTGATTCTTTTTTAAATTTAACATTATTTAGATACTAGTAATAAGTATAGTATGAAAATACTAAAAGTCTGCTTGATGAGTATAAAAATTTTGAAAGTACGTATTTTTTGAGTTTATTCTGGTATGGGTATATTCATATTAAAGAGCATAATTGTTGTGTGTGTATATATATATATATATATATATATATACATATACATATATATATAAATATATATATATATATATATATATATATATTTAAAAAATACTATACATATACAGAAAAATACAATAAACAATATATACATTGTAAACAGAGATTGCATACAATATATGAGCTAATATCCACTAATTTACACCATTTGTTAGAATTCTTAGAATAAAATATAGTGAATAATTAATAATTTTTTCTGTTTTTAAATTATGGCGGAGTCATTTATTTTACATGATTTTTATTTATTTATTTTTATTTTTTATCAACATTGAAGAGCTATTTTTTTATTCTTTATTTTTATGAATTTTGATTTTGAAAAGTAAACTGAATTCTATTTTTTTTATTGTAATAGTTTGTTGTTTTTTAATACATTTTTCACATTAAAATTAAAATGTTAATATCACATCTGCTACAAAAATATATGCTTCCAAGCCACCCTAATTGCATAGAATAGTTTAGATGTGGAACTAATAAAATTATTATTGCTTCATTTTCAATTGCCATTTTTTAAAACAATACTTTTAGTCAATTTCAAATTATGCTTGAACAATAATCTAAATTATTGACACATAAAAACTGTTTATATATAAAAGTAACGTGACAATATTAATTTTAAAACAATCGTTTAGATAATTTCACATTAATTATATTAATTGCTAATAGTCAATAGAGATTTTTTTTAAAATAAGCTCTATTAAATTTATTGAAAATTACTAGAGACTTATTTATTACAAGTGATATATTTTTATTATTTTTTTAAAATATTTAAATATTTATTAAACATTTTTATTAGATTAGAACTTAATATATTTTTAATCCTTAGATATACACCATTGTATAGCTTTTAAAATAATAATTAATTTTATTATATTGCAAATATAAAATTCTAATCATTAAAGAATTTGCAGTGGTGAGGGGATTCTTCAACAAAATAACAAGGTTTTGTATAATAAATTTATCAATATAAAATATCGTAAAGGACTGTTAGATAAAGCAGTGGTAAAATCTTCAGAAATTGACAGGAAGGAACTTCTTTTGTCTAAGAAAAGAATGAGTCAGTTAATAAATATACCACTCGTTCTTACCTTCAATGATGATTTACCTAATATTAACCAAATATTATGGAAACATTTAAATATATTAAATTCCACAGATTATCTGAGATCTGTTTTCCCTATCCACTTAAAGTTGTATATTGTAGACATGGTACACTTAGGGACAGATTTGTAAGGTCAGATTTTGGCATTAATTTTGTGTCAGAAAAGGGATGTTTTTCATGTGAGGATAAGAGATGTCTTACATGCAAGCATATTATTGTTATGAAGTTGGTTCAGGGAGATACCATTCATGATTTTAAATGGTATATCCCCAACTATGTCAATTGAAAAAGTATCAATTTGGTATATTTAATAGAATGTAATAGGTGCTTCAGTTGTTACATAGGTGAGTCAGCAAACAATCTACATATTAGAATGACCAACCATAGGTTTGATGTTTAACATAACAGTGAAAATAGACCAGTTTTTAAACATTTCAATTTACCTGATCATTCTATTGATGATTTAAGTATGGTTATATTGGAAGATAATTTTTCTTCCATGAGAGAAAGAAAACAGAAAGAAAGTTTTTTTTATTTTTAAATTTAAAGCATTACATCCTCATGGTATGAATATGAATATAGATACTATCACAGCCTTGAATTACTTAGTTTCCTAAGGATTTTTTTTGTTTCTTAAAGAATTATTTTATAGGTGAACCAGCATGAATATATATATATATGTGTGTGTGTGTGTGTGTGTGCATATAATAAAATACATATTGTAATATATATATATAGTTTTTTGGTGTGTACATATATAACAATATATTTTTATGGTTTTTTGATATATTTTAATATATAATAATAATAATAATAATAATAATAATAATAATAATAATGATGATGATGATGATGATGTATGGTTTTAGTTTTTTAAAAAAAGTTTTACATTCAAATATCAGCCTTTCAAGCTAATTGTGCATGCGCTTTTTGCAAGTGTTAATAATAAATGAATACTTTCTTTTCCAACACAAGATATAGTATTTATGAAGGAATAAAATGAATCCACTTATTCCTTCAACTTAAATGCTTATATATGAGCAAATCTGAAGTACTGGGAAGGAAAGCATGAGGATAGATCACTCACTTTAAATTACTATTTACGATGTCTGAATGAATGATGTCGGTGAAATTGTCTACAATTTACTAAACATCACTCTAACTGAAACTTAATCATATGTAAATAAGCATTTATTTTTATATAGCACTATGTTTACCATTGTATTACATTCAAATATCAGCCTTTTAAGCTAATTGTGCATGCACTTTTTGTGAGTGTTAATGATAAATGAATACTTTCCTTTCCAACACGAGATATAGTATTTACGAAGGAATAAAATGAATCCACTTATTCCTTCAACTCAAATGCTTATATATGAGCAAATCTGAAGTACTGGGAAGGAAAGTGTGAGGATAGACCACTCACTTTAAATTACTATTTACGATGTCTGAATGAATGACGTCATTTTTGTGAAAGAATTTTTTTGTATTCTTTATACAAAGTTTTATAAATATTTTTTATACAAGGTTTTGTAAAGATTTTTAGCCTATAGGAATTAGTTTTGTTGTAATATTTTAGTGTTTAAATTCTGGAAATAGCCATTTTGCTGTGCTTTCTGATGAAAACCAGTCTGCTAGTTGAAATAATAAAGCAGCTTTATAGAGAAATAATTGTGTTTTTTTTTATTATAATATATATTTTAATACAATTAGATTTTTTTTTCAGTTAGACTAAGCCAATTATAATTTTCAAATGTCATAAAGTATATTCAAATGTAGAAAAATTAATAATAAACAATACTAATAATAAATAAATACACATATCATTTCATTATATATATAAATTATTACTTGCATTTTATTCTTGATTTTTTTTTAAATAAAAATGACTTGATAAGAATAAGAAGATAAATCAAAATTTGGAATTCGTTTTGCAAACCTTCTTTAAATTTGATATAATCCAATTATCTTTGAAGCAGATGTTCTAAATTTTTCAATTGAAACCTTATTTTAAATCAAAAATTATTTCTACTTAATCATATTAATTTATATATTCATCATTTTGCAGAAATATTATTCGCAACTAATATATGAAGGTATGAAGAAAATTTATTTTCTTTTATATTAATATTACTGGAAAATTATATATTTATTTTGGTAACTTTTCAATTGTTTATATTATCGTTAATGTCAATTTTTACTTAACATAATATTTATTAACTTGGATTTATTTTTAATTAAAATACTATTTTTCAATAGTGACTATTAATTTTTTATATAAATTATGTGTAAATTAAAATTATTCGCTAATTAACCTTTTTAATAATCTTGCTATTTTATATTTATTTTGCAAAGCTAATAGAAGAAAGCAAAATTAAAAAAAAAGATTATTTATTTTAATTACAATATAAATATAAAAGCAGCATATAATTTTTGTTTAAAACACATTACTATGCAATAAGTTGTTTTTATTAACGCATTAAGAAGGAAAACATTATTGGGACCTTATATGAGGGCCTTTTTATACCATAATTTCTAGCTTATTTGAAAATAATTATAATTATAATAGTAATGTCTTATTATCAAATAATGATTAATTATATTTCAGATTGATCAATAATACTTTATTGAAAATATTTTATTTTAACTCTTTTATAACATATAATAAGGTGTAATTGTTAGCACAACTTTTTATGTTTACATGAAGTATCATAAATTGTAAAGATTTTTGCAAGTGTTATTTATTCAAGCATAGTAAAAGTAATTTAAAGTGATCATTTAATATCTCATATTCTCATTTCCAAATGCTTAAGATTTGTCCATACATAAACGTTTGGGTAAGAAAAGAAAGATGATTGATTCTATTTTTTCAAAAAGATTTTATCTTGTGTTTGGAATTGAGAGTATTCATTTATAATTTAAATCTTCAAAGCACATGTGCATTAGCTTAACAACTTATTATTATTACTGTTTATATAACATAGCACTATATAAAATATTATTTCATTATATATGTTTAATTTCAAATAAGAATAACGTATCGTAAATTGTAAAGATTTTCACAAGCATTATTTATTCAAGCATAGTAAAACTAATTTAAAATGATTATTTAATATCTCATGCTCTCATTTCCAAATGATTAAGATTTGCCCATACATAAACCTTTGGGTAAGAAAAAATAGATGATTCATTCTATCATTTCAAAAAGACTTTATCTTGTGTTTGGAATTGAGAGTATTCATTTATAATTTAAATCTTCAAAGCGAATGTGAATTAGCTTAATAACTGATTATTATTACTGTTTATAAAACATAGTGCTATATAAAATATTATGTGATTACCTTGTTTGATTATATTGGGTTTACATATCCATATAATATTTGAATACAAGTATAATATATCTGTGATATCAGTTATATAAGATGGAGTGGATATCTGAAGGTAGCTTGAAAGTCTGTGTTCAAATCCCCTCTAATTATATTCTTATAATAAAATTATTCAAATATTAGACCATCTATTTTTTCTTTATTTATGTATCTTTTGTAAGAGATTTTTTTTATCTAACATTTATTTGATCAAAGTGATGCTAAATTAAAGTAGTAGGCAGACTTTATTAGTTTCAGCAACTTGGAGAAAATTGATATTTATTTAAGTTTCTTATCTAATTTATTCATTATCAATGGGCTACTGCTCAGGGTCCTGTGTCATACTACCAACTAATGATATTTTTTAATGAAATCTGCTAAAGTGGTTTTATTTTACTTATAAACTTTTTTTTTAACAATAATTTTTTTTTTAATAAAATAACTTAAAAACTAAAATAAATTTAAAAGTATAGTACTCTAAAATGTTTTAATATTAATGAGTTGTGAGAAAACTGTCATGACTGTTAGCTATTGGTATTAAATTATGAATGTCATGCTCAAATTATTTGCAAAACAATTCATAATTTTCCAAATTGTGATTTTAAGGTTAGCTAATAGTTTAATAATAATTGAATATGATTTCAAATACTGTTTATACTTTCTGGATGATTATGTTATTGAATTAATTTTTGATGAATTAACTCTTTTATAAGAGTAGATTTGAAAAGACTTTATAACTTTAGAAAGAAATTGAATTGATTTTGATTTTTTATTAAATATTTACGGTGACAGTTTCATTCAAAACATACTGACTTTTTATAATTCATTTAATTTTTTTTGTTTCTATTTGAGTGTGAAGCTAATTCATATGTGTATTTAAATTTAATGTGTAATGAAGTTTACTTTGATTTATTCATTATTCTTCACCATTGCCTTCACAACATCTGGTCCAAAGAAAAGAAAAAAAAACATTGATATGAGATTTTAATTTTATAATAAAAAAATATGTATAAATACTTTGCATACAAAAAATTTATTAACAAATTTTTCACACACTTTTTACTCCAAAGCACCTAATTATATCACCATAATTTCAAAGAATTTGCAATCTTATTTTCTATTGAAAAAATCGCCAATGAGATGAAGCAGTCCTGTCTTATTGTTAATTGTAATTCATTTTCAATTAACTTTTAATTTTGAAAAACTTTATTCAGTTTATGCATAAGATTGTTTTTTTTTCTTTTACTGTTATTGTGTTTACATAATTAAGAATATTAGATTACTTCTCTTTTTTCCCCCCAATAAGAGCTCAAATTGGAAGCTTATTAATATGTGAAATCACATAACACACTGATTGCACAATTATTTACTAAAGAAGACTTTGAGCCTTTTTCAGCCTGTGCTTCTTGAATGTTATTCTTTATATCATCACTTCTAACCTTTCTATCTCTTCTGCCATTCATCATATCCATCATATAACCCTCTTTGTACAACTTAGATGATCATTGTTTTTTTTAATCTAGTAAATTATTTATTGTCTTTTACTTTAATTTCATTTTAATTAGTTAAATCTACTGTAATTTTTAATTTTAATCTTCGTGCTCAATTATTGCTTATTTTCACATTCTGTGTCATGTATAAGTACTATATTTTATGTATTTATTATTAAATATGAAAGTCTTTTTTAATTTTAAGGTCTGCTTATGATCAATTCTCGTACTTAGGCAATTTAATTGAAATCACTAGGGCTTGATTTTGATCAAGCTCACATTAGGACAAGAATTTTAATATGAGGATAATAATATTTATATACAAGATAAATCTAGTTATTTGTCAAACCAACACACATTAAGAATTCATATGAAAAAGAGCATTGATTGGTTGATATGGTAGATAGGAGGTTTAAATAACTTGACAGTATATTATGGTAGTATGTGCATTGTAAACCATTTATAATGGGTAATGGATATTAAATACTAATGCTTGAGTTGATTTAAGATATTTGGTCATAATAAAATCACTTCATCAACATATCTTTTGAGCTGTCACTTTATCACTGATTATCAAACCAAGCAGTCTATTTAGAATTATTCATCAGACAATCTTTTTTAAGAGAACTGAATAATCCCACTTACATTACGTAGATTTTATTGGTTAGTAAATAATATAATCTGCTATAAACAGTTTTTATTCATACTTTATGTTATGCTGGTGCACCACTAGCAAAATGAAGGACTATCATGTGAAATTTAGATAACATAAAGGATAATCATTGAGAATGATGATCACACATACTAACCACTCTTAATTAATTAATCATAGAAAAAACATACATAAAAGAGAATAAAAATAAAATAAGAATATTCTGAATTAACAAAATAATAATATATTTATTAATAAAAAAACATAATTATATCATGATTATATATATACACAAATGATTTGAATGTGTTTATTTGTCATATAGACATGTTTCGTCAAGTTGAACATTAATTTTATTTTTATTTAACTTTATTATTATCCACAATGTACATCTTCACCTTTACATAAAAAAATCTTAATTTTTTTTTTTTGCAAGAGTCAAGAATATCCTTTCCAAATATTTCAAATAGAAAGAAAAAACTACATTATTTCTATAAAAGATTCTTTATAACTTTATAATTTTTATAGTGCAAACCCAAGTCTTTCAGAATTGAAACAATTAAATTTCTTATTAATATTACTTACTGAAATTTTTTATATATAATTGATTAATTGGTTCTTTGTTAAAGTGTTGAATCTTCAAGATTTTCCAAGCAGTTTTGCAGGTAAACTTATTTTCTTGAATTGGAAAGTTTACTTTTAATTTCCAATAGGTTCACTCTCTTATCATGGTCTTTTCTAAATCCATGTGCAATTTATTTGTTAACATCACAGCATGTCACCTTCACTAACTTGTTGGTATTATCTGAGTTTGATTGATAGATACATCAAGTCATCAAAGCAGTTTAACTTTGGGTATAGTTGACATCCTTTGGCACAGTAAACAATAGATTACAATTTTGACAAGTTATTTGTTTTTTCTAGGTGATACATACATAGAAATCAATGGGTGATGTATGTCTGGTTGCTCTGATCTGGTCATCTTGAGAAATCTATAAGTGTAAACACAATTTATCACTGTTGCAAAGGAAATATACTGAAAAGTATTCTTCCACTTGATAGCTTAGCTTCCTTTTTTCAGTAGACTGAATGATGTTTTTATTGATTCAATCAAGACTTGCTATTAAAATTAACCAACAAACTATGCTAATATCTTATTACATGTCCAAGTTCACTATCTTTATCAAAACTAGATTAGGAATTCCTTATATTCTAGTTTTACTGTAGTATTTTTGGGAGTATAAAGTTTGATATTAACTTTTTTAAATGCGTTTTATAATCTTTCTATATCATCTATCTATTGATTAAAAAATATATTTTGCCAAACTCATAAGCTAATTCCATTCTTTTATTTAGGTTTTTTTTTTTTGCAAATTTACCTTGTCTTAATTACAAGTAGCTATACCTTAAAATTATTTGTTTTATTTTACAGCTTGACAAGCTGATTTTGTATAATTAATCTAGACCTTAAATTATTATTTTTACCATCAATTAAATGTTTTTAAACATTTGGAATATATATAAACATTAAAACCATAAAGCTAAACTAATCAATAAATAAACAAACTTACACCAAATCCAAAACTCAGCCAAACTAGTCAAGAAAATAAAATCTACAGCACAAACAATGGTTTCACTGCTACAAGCAGACTTCTCAAGAATAAAGAACTACAAAACAACAACATATTTATATTAAACATTACCCACAATTCCATTTACTTCCCATACGCCCTTAATATTAAAATAATTTTTAAATAAGTTAATTGCTTCAGAATCATAAATTTTTAATAATAAAAATTCTTTAATTCTTTTTTTTTGTTTTATTTCTCTCAAAAAAGACAACATTAGCTTCCTCAAAATTAATAATGGCTATAGTCCTTTTTGAGAGGAATGAAATAAAAAGAAGAATTAAAAAATTTTTATTATTAAAAATTTATGATTCTGAAGCAAGTGACATATTTAAAATTTCTCTTAATATTAAGAGTGGATGGGAAGTAAGTGGAATTGTGAGTAATGTTTAATATAAATATGTTGTTGTTTTGTAGTTCTTTATACTTGAGAAGTTTGCTTGTAGCAGTGAAATCCTTGGTTGTGTTTTAGATTTTTTTTTTTTTTTGACTACTTTGGTTGAGTTTTAGATTTGGGTAATTTTGATTATATATATCTATATAACTGATTGCACCATTATAAGATAAAATTATGTATATTCATGAAGATATCTTCCATCCATCTATTGTAAAGAAAAGTAAAATTTTAGTTCATTAGTCTTTGCAACATATACTATAAAATATATAGTTTGTAACATTAAATATGAAAATCATTCCCATTTCTAGTTTTTAATAATTTCAAAATCAATTATACAACTCTGTTTTTAAAATTTTTCTTCCAAGGTCAAAAGATATTAATAATTAAATAAATGAGCAATGAATTTATTTATTTTATCATATCTACATTCTATTCAATCTATTTTGATTATGATGCCATATCATTAAAATCTTTGTTTTAAAATTATTTTCCTAACTTAATTTAATTTTTTAACTATTTTAGAATTAATTTTATATCAGAGTTTGACCCAATTCATGATTAGCACTATATGCTTGCTTATTTAAACAAAGGTTGTTGTTTTTTATAGATAAAAGGTGTAAAGTTATTCATTTTTAAGTATGTGATTGCTTATTATATTTCACTTGAATCTTATCTGGAATCATCTGGAGAATGGTAGCAATTCAGTAGTATTTGATCATCATTTGTTACATTGCTTAGTTGTTAATTATTTTATCTACTTTTGAATTTCAATGAAAGATTAAAAAGAGAAAAAACAATTAATTTGATTATTTTTGATTATCATGTTTTATGATTTTTTTCATAAGGATGGAAACTTCAGTATTTCACCATATTAATTTATGCAATGAGATCTTTTTAATTGCATAATATTTATATTTGCCTCATTAAAAGTATTATTCTTATATCTTCTCTTTTATTTTTTTTTTGTATTTCTTCATATATTCATATATATTACTTTTAATAAATCTCCACATATACACTCTACTGCCAATTTATTTATATAATTCCTTTAATTTTCTAACAGTTTCAATTGTCCTGCAGTCTTCATCAGAGCTACAACATATAATCATATAACCATTATTCTATATACATATAAAAATACATATTTTATATTATTATTTATAATCATATTTTATTTTTAACCCTATACTTTTATTTCCCTCTTTTTTTTCTATTATTTTTTCATTATTTCTTTACTATTTCTACTTTCTTTTTACTTTTTATTTTTTACCTTATCTTCCTATCTATCATTCTACATTACTCTCTAATATATTTATCACCTTTTTATTTTACATTTAATAGCTATAAATCTAATTCCTTTCCTTCCTTTCTATTATTTATCTATACTTATTCTTTTATTAATAATTTTTATTCCTATTTATTATCCTTATTCCCTTTAATAATTCACTTATTCATTTTATTCACCATTTGCATAATCTTCCTCTTTCTTTTTAAACTTATAACTGACTCTTTTTTCATATACTCCTTTAATACAACTCCCTCTATTATTAATTTCGTTAACTTTTTATCCTATTTGTAAACTTTTTATTTTACAAAAGTTCTCTATTATTATTAATATTTCTATACAAATAATGTCTTTACCTCCCCATCTCTATTCAAATTTTGTTTTATTTTTTTAATTAATATAGCTTCTTTTATTTTTATATCTCTTCTTTTACTAATATATCCAATCATTCTTATTTTGTCTCTCTCAAATATATGCCATGTTTTCATAATATGCATATAAATTGGTGATCTTTTATCATAACTATAACTGTTAGAAAATTAAAGGAATTATATAAAAAAATTTGCATTAGATTGTACATGTGGAGATTTATAAAAAGTAATATATATGTGCTTCATTTATATAAGATTTTAAAATTTTCATATTAGGAATCAACATATATCTGAAAGTGTACATTGATTATATAAAAAATATATGTGTATATATAGAAATATTGTATTTTAGATAATTTATATTTTAAAAGCATCAAAAATGGAAGTAATGAGTTCCAATATGTTATTACTTCATACAAATTACAACAAAAATCATATAAAACAGCTAATATAAATGTATATTAATATATGATTAATATATATTTATATTAGTTGTTTTATGTGATTTTTTTGTTGTTGTAATATTTTAAAAACATTTATTTGTAATATAAATTTTTTCACATGGATTATAAAATTATATGTGATGAAAAATATATCTTTCCATTGAGAAGTGCTACATATCAATTTAAACATAGAAAAGAAATGCAATAATTAAAAAAATAATAAAACAATAAAATATAAATTATCATTTTAAAGCAATATAGTATCATGGCACTCATAGTAAGGAAAATATTATTAAAAGAATTATTAGTAACTTTTATATAACATGTAGCTGATAGAGTATTATAGTGATCAATTTTACTATCCTAAATATATCTTTCACTGAATGCCTTAAATGATCCTACTATTTAGAACTCATAGTTATTATTTTATTATTTTTGTTATTTATTGACTCACAATGCTTGCTTACTACAAAATTATTTTATTATTGTGTTCATGTACTCACATATACAAGTTACTCTTAATTAAAAGTAACTCAGAAAGAAAATATTCTGCATATATTTTTGTATTTTTAAAGCAGTTTTCTTTTTTAAAAGTAATAGAAATTTTTTGACAGATTATTTGATTATTAGCAAAGACAAGCTAAACTGATTTTATTTTTTTACATTGTAAGAGGTTTTGATTAAAAATAAAATAATAGTATTTATTAGCTAAAAAGAAACTCTAGTTTTTATATGATTTTTTAATAATATTTTTCAATTTTAAAATTATATTTTAAAATCAATTTTTCAAAGATAATTTTACTTTTTATATATCCCATATTTTATCATTCTATCTAACTCTATATTCGGTTTTTTTTATCAATGTATCTTTTTACTTATAAATATTTATTATTAACAATAAATACGATATCAAGAGTTATATAAAATGAAAAAATGTCATAAATTATGTGGATGTAAAACAATAAACAATCGTCTTTCAAAAAATATAGTAGAAAAAAATTATATTTGGTAATATTGTAAAGAATAATAATTAGCGAGTGTTCTGTGTAGTATTATTATTATTATTATTATTATACATTAGAATCATTTATTTAAATTTTAAAAATACTCACATGTACATAAAGAAATATATAGATAAAAGCAATAACAACGAATAATATGTATAAATATAATTTAATAATTATTTATTGAACCTTTACTTTTTATTAAAAATCGATTTATTGCATTAAAATTTATATAATGCTCTTTAATAACCTAGAGTCGTAGAACAAATGAAATAACAATATAGAATAAGTACATAAGACATTTCGTTTAAATTAAAACCAAATAAATATATCTAATTAGTTTATCATTTTAAAACTATACAATATTTTTAACAAGGTAAAGTTAAACCATATTACTTTACCTAACAAATCTTACTAACATGTTAATATATTTTGATCCCAATACTTGATATCAATTCAATTATCTGTCAAAGAGTAATCTCTCGGTTTTGAGCTTCTTATTGTAATTTTTTAAATATCCATGCCTATTTTCTTTTTTTATGATCATTTCTTTTTTTTACCATGCCATCTACAGACTCTTTCAAACATCTACTTTTATTTTTCAGCAGCCACATATATTTCCAAACCAGTTTCTTTTTGTCTTCATAATTTTTTTAAATAATCTTTTTTTTTCCTACTCTTTTAGAAAGATTTACATTTCTTATTTTGTTTTTCAACCATTTCATTTTCTTTTTTAAAGTCTTAAAATTTTTATTTTTACTTTTCCTAATTGACTATATTTCTGTTTATATAAAGAATAGAAAGTAGCCACGATTCATATTCTGGAGTTCCAGAGTCTTTCATTGTATCCCTGCACAATGCAGAGCAATATTTCAAATAAATCATTTAACAAACTGCTTTTTTAAATATAATTTCAATAATCCCCAGAATAATCTATTTTTTAAATTTACATAGTTATTGCAATTATAACTGTTTTTTCAATAGTTATCCAACTTTCCAAATAATTTACTGCACTAACCTGCTGTATAATTTCTTGTTAAGTGCTCATGTTTAAACTTTCATTCCCAGTGTTATTTTTGTTGTTTAATTTTATTAAAATATTTTTATTTCAATCTTTTTATGAATTTTTATCAATTCGATGTAACATTTTATTAAGCTCCTTTTTATTAGCTGCTGCAATATCAGCAAATATAAAATTAATGTTTTTCTTTCAATACCAATTCCATTCTATCAAAATAATAATATATATTAAATAAAAATAAGCAGTATATCTTATATACTTTTGTAAGAATACGATTTAACCATATATATAATCTGATTCTTATACAAATTTTTCGATAAATTTATTTTCTTACAATTTTTATCTTGCTTTATCAGTACATTTGTCTTATCTTAATTAAAAATATAAACATTAATTTTTTTTCATATTTCTATATATCTGTCACAGTGATTTTCTTTGGTGCCTTTCCTTTTTGTCACTTTAAATTTTTAGGTGTCTTATCTATTAGAAATCTATTTATTCAAAGATTTCCATAGCATTTTGACCATTGGCAAATTAAATAAAATGATTAATTTAGATGATAACATTTTTGAGAGATTTTTATATTCAGTAAATATTATTTAAACTTTTAGCTAAGGAAGTATTTATAAATATCTTCCAAAATGAGTCCATGTAACTTATTGTATAAGGCCTTCATAGCATAATGGTTAGTGCATCTTCTGTCATAACATGATATTAACCACTATGCATCTTCCTACCATGCCAAAACTTGGATTTTGAGTCATATAAATAAATCATGAAATTTTTTCCCAAGTCAGAAACAGGCATATGATTTTATTTTTTAATAGATGGTCAAAACTATTCCAATTATATATTCAATAATTTAGTGTTTATTCTCATGCATGTCATAATACTGTTTTATCTCCTAGATTTAATTATAAATTGCTAAAATATTTTGTAGATTTATTTTGATTTGGTAAAACAATTTTTATTTATCCAGACATAACAATTCAGATTACTTCTGTTTAATTATTTTTATACAATAACAAATATTAATATTGATATATAAAATTGAGATTTAGTATTCATAAATATTAAATTTTAAAAATATAAAACTTTATTTGTTTGTATGTAAATTGTGTAATTTGTTTTGAATGCTTATTGTATGTTCTACTGGAATTATATACCAATGACTTAGTACTGTATAATTATAAATAAGTTATATCTAAGGTTATACTAATAAACAACTGTTACCAATTTTCCAGATTAAATGAATTCAATAGTTTAAATATATTGATAACATCAACATATAAATCACATGGTTTATTCTGATAATTTTCTTTGTATTATTTTGGCAAGAAAAATCATATTTATAGTGCTTCTTTATTTTCGAATATTATACTGTCTTTAGTAAACAGCAATTTGAATCAGTAAAAGTTATTCAATAAATTATTTTTATAATAGATATCAGTGACATCTATAATAATTACTTAATTTATTTTATCTTTTTATATATAAATTATTAACAATAGAAACATCATTATATTAACTAGCACAAGTTTATAGATCCCTTTATTTCTATTCACATAATCATTTTAATTTTATATTATCTGGATTACAATAGGGCCTAAGCTTGATCATTTTTAAAATCTAAAAAATGCCATTTCTCTCATCAAGTTGAATATGTTTGTCTAACAGTAAATAAATCAACAGATTGAATATATTATTAAATGTAGTGATCAGTATTTTTGTTTTATTTTACATAGATAACCAACACATTCCCTAATCTTTTCAAAATGTCATGATTAGAATAGGAATGTCATTAATTCAATTATTATATGTTATTTTTAATGCATCAAAAATTATATAAAATAACGTTTGTAAATGACTTGTTCTCATCTGCAGTTTTAAACTACTAATCATTCCTATTTTTTTTCTTATGAGTCTTTGATTTCCTGTTTTAAAATATCAATATTGTGTATTTCTTTTAAATTAATAACAATGGATAACCATCCTTTATTTTAATAATCAACCTGAAAACAGTTTATTTGAACCTATAACTCATGTTGTAAGAGAACTTGATATCTTGGAGTGTGAGCAGCCTGAAAGCTGTATTGAAATTTTGTACTAGTAGTAGTTGCTTTTATAAGTAATCATTAATTTTTTTATCAATATGTTTTGAATGTCATGATTTTTTTAATGTCACTAATGTTTTAACTACAAATCATAATCTGTCCAAAAACATGTTTAATAATTTCTTCCTATAATAGTATTTTTTTGCATTCTCATTTCTAACATAGTATAATCCATGCATCCAACCATTCTAAATAGTCATTTTTCTATTAAAATAGTTTTTATAATAATTGCATGTGTTACAAAATAATTCAATTACAACATACCAATATAGTTCATGAAATTAAATATTATTTCTAGTAACTTTGTACTATAGTTTTCTGTTTTTACTAACACATTTAAGTTCCCAAAAATAAAAAGTCGATCTTTGTTTGAGTAGACAGAAATAAGGACTTCACAATAATGATATCCAATAAGAAATACGACATTTTTCTCTCAACTTTATGATTTTCTATATTAGAGCATATATACTGATAAAATGATTACAGGTACCATTGCTCAAAACAATTTTAAATATAAATCATTTATTGATATTTTAAGCATTCCAAGAATAGAAGATATCAATTTCTAGCATATGTAGTTTGTTTTCACTTGGTGCTTTTCAAAAAAAAAAATTATAGCAATCTTTTCTATTAAATAGCCTTTTTTCTGGGAAATAAGTTTAAGAATAATTATATTAATATAAAAATATTGATATCTTGTTAACTACAATCACTGCCTTATTTTTAAGGTTATAGTAATCCACTTCAAACAATGTTTGCATTGATGTGTATGTTAAAGAAAATTAGAATGCATATCTCTGTTATTACCATTTTTATTTTTTATGATTACTGATACTATGATCATTTTCTTTAATTAAGCAGACTATCAATCATAGTGACCTAATCAGATTTTGTGAAATTTACGAAAGGAGGAATAAGGGAGATTTCTAAATATCACCTGTCCAAACCTAAAATGATTTGCATTGTAAAACTGTTTACAACAACCAATTTTTAAAATTCATTATTGATTGAATTATTACATCATTATTAAAATCTCAAGCTGCCAAACTTTACTGTATTATTGGTTTTCAAATTTTGAGTTTTGCATACTGTACACACTTCTATATAGATTTAAAATTGATTATTGTGAATATAATTACAGAAATATGATTGTTTAAGCACATAATTATATTGTCATGATTAATGAAGATAAATGGTTGGTAGCAAGAGGCTTGTGATGATTGAACTATACACTATCATAACTAACTAAATATAAGAAAGTAGAAAGAGAAAGAAGAAAAATGCATAGAAGAGAAATAAAATGTTATCAAATTAAGCATGTCTTCATGAGTTTTCAATAGTAGCCTGAGTTTAGCACTCACTATATGTGTGAGTTGCTGATAACATAAATACATTGGAATTCATTATATCTTTGAATTATTTTTTAATTCTAATAGACAAATTAAGTGCTATTTTAAATCTTTAGCGCCATCATAATAGAGTAATGAAATATGAGTGTTTTCTTTTTCATTTTTGTTTTATCCATTATTTGTGAATAGCGAGTTCCCATTTACTAATCAATATTTTGAGTAGTTTTACTGCATTGTCATGGATTAGAGAGAAAAATTGTAAATCTTTTTGAAAAGAATTTTATTCAACCCATATACAAATCTCATTTTACAAAAATTGCAGGTAACCTTTTGATATTTAATATATAAAGATATTTATGCAAATAGTTTATATCCAATTTTTTAAAATTGGTTAATGGATTATGTAAATACTGTTGTATATATCTATAATTAATCTTTCTATATAAATAAGTTGTTATAGCAACAATCAAAAGTATTTTTCTAGTTATAAAGATGATAAAACTTTGGCAACTTTTTTTTTTTACGTCTGGTTTTTTATCTTTGAGAATTAGAAAATTTTTTGACATGTAAAAAGAAATCTTTCATTCTGAACTATAATATAAATTTGACATTTAATAAAATGACTTTGGAATGTTTAGAAAATATTTACCCATTACTGCAATTCATATATATATATATATGCAATTGGAACTGACATTATTTTAATATAATTAAAATTATTTTTGATTCTTGTTATCTAGAATTAAGAATATGGCAAAAATTGGTTTACCATCCGTGATCAATTATGACATTGATTTACCTACAATAAATGAGTTACTTTGATTGCTAAATCTGTTTTGGGGACAAACGTATTGCCAATACTTTAATATATTTTGTTCTGATTTATTTTTGGTTCAAAAAATATTTATGCTTACCTATATCTAATAACAGATAAAAATATAAAAAGAGTCATTTCATTGTTGGATTAAAAAGAACATTAACTTAAATTTTAAAATTAATGATTTATTTTTCTTCAAATAATGATTAAATCTTAGAATTGGCATTAGTGCAATTTTTTTTTTAAGCAAAAGCAAATATTTTTGATCTGAACTATATTTAAAATAAATAAACAAACTATCTGAACAATTTGAGAACTCTTTCAAAAAGTTTTCTTTAGCAAAAGTCAATTAACTAGTACTTAATTGAGCATTTATGATTTAGAAGTATTAATAAAAATATTTAAATATAAATTTATCACAAAAACACCTTTTTATTTTAAGTATTTACCTCCATTGTCTCCTCTTAGTTTATCAGAGAAGCAGCACTTTTAATTATTTAATGAAGCAAACAAAAAATGTATAATTTATTACTATTTTTTAAATTTTCCTTCTGTATGTAAAATCTTTGTTTGAAAATAATGTACTGAAAATATATTGAACTGAATTACGTTATTTAGATAAGACTGCCTTATGTATATAGAATTTTAAGTAAAGAAGAATGTGGTTCCACCTTTTTCTTATAAAATCTCTGTCTTAAAACAGGCAAAACTCACTATATATTGGCTTAATATCTGTCTTGAGTTTGTGACTTAAGAGCTACCTATACAGTCATCATTACATCTTATTGGCTGTCATATAAGTATTCTAAATGCGCATGCGAGAAGGTTTCAGCCTTTCACTTTAATAAGTTAAGATTGTAACTTGTCTAGATAATTAACTTTAATAAGATTTATATGAATATATAAAAAATATCTTATTTGGGTGTAATGTATGTTAAATCTTCTTTTTAACACATGTATATCAGATACAATAGTATATAATAAAACCAAAACACTAGAATTAACTCTTCCATATTCAATATACCAATCTATAAATAAATGAATCATGACTGCCATAAACAATAGCATTTACAATTAAAATTCAAAAATTTAAATCTTGATTACATCATACTATATTAACGAGATACATACAATTATTTTTTTTATTTCATAAATTATTGCATATTCAATAAAATATGATCTTTGATTTTTGTTTTCTTCAAATCATTTTTTATATGCACAGTAAAAACACTATTATATTTTTATTTTGCAGTAAATTGTTTTACATAAACATATATCTCATTTGATGTTTAGTCTAAGAAGAGTTGAATTGTAATTAACTAGTTCAATTTATTCTGATGAACTTGTTTCTTGAACATTTAGATGGAGATTAAACCCTGTAGAATTAGAAACTTTTTCATTCTGTTAATTGTTGAGTGTGATAAAAGATTCAGAATCCCGGCATAAGGATATCTAATAGCAACTTTTTAAAATTGTAATTTTAATAACAAACAGCTTTCAATGGTTTTAAAAATAAAATAATGTGATTAAGTAAATGTTTTATTGTAACTTGTTCTGGTTTTGAAGTTTTAAGTATTTTACTGTGGATAAAAATATAAACAAATAAAAGAAATCATTTTATTTTATTTTAAACTAAGTCTTACATATGAAAAACACAAATATTCACCTTATTATGTACAAGAAGTGACATTTTATAGAAATATTATCATGTATCGTGATTGCAATCAAAAAATTTTACACATTTTAAAAAAGCTAGCTATCTTTCGTTTTTTACTTTTGCATTGTTTAAATTGCAAGCTTGAGTTATCATTAGTAATTAGATAATAATGCAATTTAATTTTCATTTTCATATTGTTAGTCATTGATAACTGGCACAATAAATATTATATAAATAAAATAAATGCTTTTGTTAATATAATAATCTTTGAGCGAAAATGATGTGTTGTCATTCTAATTATGTTGTCTTATTTCTATGTAAGTCTTAATCTAGACCTTACCCATTTACATAGTCTTTTAAATAAGCTAATAATAAAAACACATATTTATTTGAATTTATTTATTAAATATTTTTTTACAATTATATGAATAATAATATATATTCACATGAATATTCTGGGCATTCATACAGAAAAAGGTAGTCTATATAAATTAAATTTAGCTCTTATTAATGCTTAACATGCTTTTGATATATAACATATTATAAACTTTTATGTATACTTGATAAATATTTTAATATATTAAAACTTGTTTTTTTAATATTCTAAAATTATTTAAATCCCTTCAAAGAATCCACTTTTGGAGAGGGGGGTGCTTGTATCATTTTTTTATCAAGTATTGGTCTTTTGCTATTGCCCAAGCCTCTAATTTTTGTTTCTATCTTCTTTGTCAGTGCATACAATTCCAGCTCTAGACAAATCAAATTTATGGGCAGAATTTTGTTCATAGTCTAAAAGCATTGAGGATTTTATGTTTTCTATTGACTAGGTGTTTAATGTCATTGAGGGATTGTACCAGTAAAAATCATGTGTTCATCAACAAGACCTAAAATCCAAGCAAAATATAGTAATCTAGCATGTGTGAGATACAAAGGTCTGGAACAATACTAAATACTAACCAATTTATCTGTGCTCCAGGGTCTCTGACTATATGAACAATGCTTTTGAGGATACTAACAAGCTTTCCATAACTCCAGTCCCTGCAATAAAATAAAGAATTTAATTGATAATAATTAAGGAGATTCCATTAATTAAAGTGGTACAGTATAACTAAATCAAGTAATTAACATTAGAGATTTGTGCAACATACAATAGCAGATAAATGATGTAACATAAATTTATTAAACAAATAAATACAATAATTGATTATTATAAATGAAATTATATATATGCATGTGTGTGTGAATGTCTATACAATCATTATGACAAGCTACATAAATGAATATAATTATTGTGTTAATATATAATATTCAATATAACTATAAATATTGGCTTTGAGACATAGTTGTGTGGTTAGTACATGAAATTTGATTGGTGCAGTTAATAATCCAAAGTTATGTAATACCTGAATCAAATAAGCATAATAAATTATAGTTTAACCCTCATCAAAATATCATGAATTTATGGGTGACAGATCTTATTATGACATTAGGCATATAGGTAATAGTTAATGATATGTGATTTAAGGGTGTGCATGATGACATTTCTACTGGATTTGGGAGATCATCCCAAATGGGTGGAGGCAAGATGATTAATTCCATAAATAAAATGCTAATTATATAATTAGACCTAAATAATTAAATAGGATGGTTGGCAATAGGTACTCAATTATATCTTACAGATAGCATTGCAGGTTCATCAATAAAATAATAAAGCACAACTAATCAAGGCAGTATTAAGTTATAATTTAAAATCACTCATATGAAGAAGGTCACTTAAGACACTCTGGTTGGTTTTGTCATACTTGCACAAGAGTGAGAATATTCCCATGTGATGGCCATGAACATATCTCTGAAGAAAAAATGGCACAGGTTAACAAACTGTGACAGGTTATCTATATTTTCCCATAAATTTATCTATTAGAAGCTCCTCAAATAGATTCCCAGGAGGAAAAGCATATACTTGGTGAGGGATAATAAGAAGGGAGTCTAAGCATTCTGAAGATCCCAGGGTGCATGGTAAAGTAAGAAAATCACTAAATTAAATGATTGTAAAGATACCTCTATAATGCCTACAACATATGGATAATTCATGTCACTAATGACTATGATAAACTAATTAAGACCTGTTTAAATTAATTTGCTATCAGACACAATGGAATACATGAATGAATGCAAACCATCTGGACAGTTAGTCAATGTCCAATCAAATAAAAGATGGATAAAAATCTAAAACTAAAAGAACAAATTGCTCTCTCCCACATTGCTAAAATATCTCCCTACATTTCAATAATAATTAATACATGTACTGTTTCACATATGAATTATATAAAATAAATTGACAGATCACCCCCACATGCTGATAATATCTTGAAGATTAAACTCATTTATGATAGACTTTGCTTAAATAGTTGGCAAAACATATTTCAATGATTAGGTTAGGGTTTAAATTATAGTTAGCAAAGGAAACTACGTATATGCATTAAAACTTTATCTGGCATTTAAATAGCAAACAATATGATAGGACATAATTGGTATAAAACCAAGCGAGTTTTTTTAGAATAATTGACTGACAAGTAACATTTAGGTCTTCAACAATTTAATAGGGAAAAACTACAAATGGTAAATTTACACTTATTTGCTGGGTTGGATACCAACATGGCATATTAAAAATAGATCAAAATAACAAACTAAAAGCGAAATATTTTACAATCTAAATTGCCACACCAAAGTTAAAACAAAATTAATACAACTTGAAATTAGATTGTATAGACATTAGTTAATATTTACAGAATAGTTTTAAAGAAACAAGAACAGACAGCTTACAAAAATTGTATTAAATTAAAATGCTAGGTTAATAAAAGTTCACTGGTTCATGGCAATGCAGACATTTATCTTGACCAACTTGTTGATGTGGCACAAGTTGTTAGGGGATCATGATCATATACTGGTTTTGCTAGAAACAGGCATCAATTGGTAATTAAAATTAAAATTCAGGGAAGCATTCTCCTTCAAACAGTTCACTTAATTGGGCCCAGTTGTTTCAGGCTTCAGCATCATGAGTGGGAAGATGAGAGTCCTAGGAGCATGGGGAAGCAACTGGTCATTCCCTTTACCTTGGCTTAATTTTATTTCACAAATTAAGCTCACATGGACTATGTTAGCACTCTAACATAAAAATCAAAGAACAATTCTCCTGATAGCCAAAATTTTAACTATTTATATATAATATGATCCTTTGTTCTCCTTACATTTTTGATTAGATGTTAAATTTGATTAAATTCTTGCCAGCCATTGTCTCAAACTCAATATACTTGGTTATATCTTAAATTGACCCACATTTCCATATATGGTAATGAAAAACTGATCAATTAGCCAAATGAAATTTAAATAAAAATAGTATTTTGTCCCTATACAATTTTATACATTCTCTTAAGTATATTTCCATATAAAGTAATGGGAAAAAAAGATCAATTGGCCAAGTAAAATTTAATTAAATAATCTTTTGTTCCTTTCAAATTTTGTACATTTTTTTTTTTAAAATGAGACAGCAACCCACCAAAACCACCACATTTAACGATTACATTGCGATTTGCAGATATCTATTCTGTCTTATAAATTATTAGCAAAATTATTTAAAATATACAAAATTGATAAACTATACAAGTATTATAAATTATAAAAATATTACAAATTGATTTGTCTATACATATCTACAAACGCAAATTAAATTGGCAACAGAAACCAAATTGTGTGATAATTTATCAAAATAGATGTCTATTTAATTTCCCATAACTATTTAAATTTTTGTAAAGATCCCCCCTGCCAGATTCACATATCTATCTGTATATAGATGTTCTCACCTATTGCTAGAGGCTGGTGCTAGCCACATGGATAAGTTGTGTTCAAACCTATGATAGTGGTTATGTAATTGGCATTAGGTGAAGCACAAGTATATACAGCAATATTTACAGCTTCAAGATTAACCATTGATTCCTCATAATATGCAAACTTTACTTAGTTGCATTTAATTTTGCAGACAATTTGATGGCTGCGTGGAGAGTTTGTCTGAAGGGAAATTATGAAAACATTTTTCAGAGCATATTCTTTTTAGTTTCTGAGAGACAAACAGATTGTATGGAAGATTTATCTATTTTTTAGTTTCCATAGATTGTGGTTGGGTTGGTTTTTTTAAATTTATTATAAAATCCATTGATTTTGTTAAGAACTTTATTAATATTATATCCTAGGTTTTGAAAGTCTTTAATATACACATCTCTATTATTTTTTCTATCTGTCTCAAATTTATACAATTTGAAATTTCTCTATAAAAAGCCTTTATGTTCAGCATATTTCTGTGATGATAGAGGTGTTAGCAACTTGGGATAGATCTTTTATGTTTATTGATTTTCATACCATTCTGCAAGTCAAGAAAATAAGCTGCCTCTAAATGTACAGATCTAAAAATCTAATTCCTTGGTTTCTTTTTTTCTTTTCTATAGTCCAAATTAGAGATGATATATGTTCTAATTCCTGATGATTTTTTATAATCTGTGTATTTGTTGCACAGATCAGCACGTTATCAATATATTTAACATACATTGTATTAGAGTTCAGAGGTAAAAACTTTGGAGTGATTGTATTTTCAATTTTTGTGAGATATGAGCTGCATATAATGCTTCTAAAAGAGAACATCATTGGTCATCTGTTCTTTATTCTGTAATGTTTTTTATTTGCTACCACTGTGATGTCTTCATTGATCCATTTCAAAATATTTATGATATTTTTTGTATGCTTTATAATTAATACTTTACAAAAGTTCATAAATAATCTCAATTGATTTAGATCATGATACAGAACCATGTAGTTCTTTGACATGTAATGAGGCAATTTTGTTATTAAGGTTCACTTTCATGTCTTGAATTCTGTCTATGAACATATACAAAGATTTTAATGTGTACTTTCTGAATTCTAAATCTTCTCTTAACCAAGTAGCAATAATTTTGACCACTTTATAAACTAAGATCCTCCAAAGTCTGTTATTAATTTTATAGGAAAATTGTCTTTGTGTAACTTGAAATTGGCAATAATTCTTGGTACAATAACAGCTAATGGGTACATTTTAAAATAATCTGCTTTTGTAAATGTTTTTCCACAATATTTTCTTAGTATTGATGTAATAAATTTATCTTTTTTATATATTTTAGGTTATATAAAGCAATTTCTGTGAATTTAAGGTTGTTAATTTGCAGATTTAATTTCACTCTATAATCCTATTTATTCATCAAAATAAGCCAATTACTTTTGTCTCATTTAATGCATATTAAATCTTTATCATTTATATATATTTTAATATTATTTATATTTTCAGATCAAAGGTTTTTGTGTGAATCCAGTAATAAAACTCAAAACTTGTACTTAATCTTTTAATGAATCATTCTCAAATTTAGTTTCTATATCTGCAATAACTTCCCTTTTAGGATTTTTTCACATTCACCCATAAATTTGGGCTCATCATTTAGAGTCTTTTCTATTGTCTCTGAAACTTGGTGATTAAAAAGAAATATCTTTATTCTCAACTAGTTCTAATTTTCAGTGTTGTATAATGAATGGTATTAAAGCCAATAAGAATAAGAGGAGCAATCCATCACAAGACACTAACACCTATGTCACACAAATACACTGAACATAAAGGTTTTTTTTATACAGGAATTTCAAATTGTATAAATTTGAGATAAACAGAGAAAATAATATAGATGCATATATTAAACATTTACAAAATTCTTAACTCAATCAATAAATTTTATAATAAACTAAAAAAAAATGTTGACTATGAAAACAAAAATGGATACTCCTTCCATACATTTTGAAAGTCTTTCAGAAATTAAAAAAAAATGCTCTGAAAAATAAAGTTTTCATACTTCCCTTTCATTAAACAAACTGCTTAATAATTCAAAAGACAAACTGCCCAGAGTAATTGTCTACAAAATTAAATGGAATAAAGCTATATGTAAGTTTGCATATTATGGGGAATCAAGGGCTAATTTCTTAATAAGACTAGTCCAGAACAAATACCTATACAATGGAGCACATAAGAGTATTGCATATTCCTTTATATTTATAGACCATGATCAAAATTCTGACCATAAATTTGATATGTCTAAAGCTGGAATTGTATACACTGAGAGAGAAGATAGAAAACAAAAAATTAAACAAGCTTGGCCAGTAGCAAAAGAATGATACTCGATAAACTAAACAGACCCAAGCATTTCCTTCACAAAGAAATGAGCACTTTGAAGGGATTTAAATATTTTTTAAATATTAAAAAAATTCAAATATATCAAAATATTTATCAAGTATACATATAAAGTTGGAACAATAAAGAACTGAGATTATTATGATTATGATATGTTACATCTTGAAATATGCTAAGCATTAATAGAAGCTAAATCTAAATTAAATAGACTACCTTTTCTATATGAATGCTCAACAAATTGATGTAAATATTACAATTACCTAGAAAAGAGAAAAAAACAATATTTGGTATTGATGAGTAATAATAGTACATAAACAATATTTTATTTTATATAAATTATGTTTGTACTTCATTTATTAAATATTTTATTTTGCAAAATATTAAAAAAATACATAAAAGCTTCATAAATAATCAATTCTTAATCAACTCATAAGTTCTATACATTTTTTGTTTATTATTTAAACATGTTCAAGTTTTTTAGAATATTATTTTAAGCCAATTATTCTAATTATTTTAAAATGATTATTTCATTGAATTTATACTTTTATATGATATAAATGTTGTAATTGATGTACTCATTTGTATAGCAATAACAAATATCAATAATTATTATTATTGACACATCAAATATCTTTGTAATATTTGGACCATTGATTTGTTTCAACAAGGGTAAATCTATCTTTGAATTTTGTTCAAAAGCATTAATAAATGATTTTAAAAATCTATTCCTAACTTTAGAGATTCAACATATAATTAGTCAATTAAAATATAACAATAAAATTTCTGGATCACTATCTATATACATCAACAAATATATTTAAGCATTTTTTCTTTCAGTCTTTTTTTCAATTACAATCATATATCTATATGTGTGTGTGTGTGTGTGTGTTATAAACAAAAAAAATTAAATAGATACGAATTAAAAGAATTATTTTTGCAGAGGATGATGACTACCAATCGGTAACCGTAATACTATCCATAAAATACAATATGCCATAGTAATAACAAAGTCTAGGGTTCTGCTACATGATATATGTCGATAATAAAAAGAGCCATAGGGGTAAGAATAATAATATTAAGCATTATAAATATGCTAATTCACAATTAATAAATTTTAAGAAGAGAACTCTCAATTCACTCTGTCAAAATATAAATGCTCTTAATAAAAATACATAACAAAGAATAGTTAGGTCATAACATTTTTTCTCCTAATATATTTTTATATCCCTCTCCAATATAATTACACATTTCACCACCATCATTTTCCCCATTTCATTGTAATTATCTGATTCACAATTCAAAACTCTTGATAAAGAATAATAATGTTTTTCATGTTTTATTTGTGCCACTTTACTTTTCAAAATAATTTCTTTTGCAAAAACAATTTCTTTTTAGGCATTAATTATAATAATAAAATCTCAGGGTTCTTCATTGAGTATTTCTAATATTAAAATTTTTACTCGTTTATTTATAAGTTATTAAACAATGAATGACATCTGAGCAACAATATGAAAAGACATACTCTCACCCCTAAAAAAATGTTTACCTAATTTACAATAATAATAATAAATTTTAAAAGTAAATATTTTAATTAAAGTAAAATACATAGCCTTAATTTAGAATAAAATTATTATCTCCTATGATAGCACTTGAATGCAAAGACTGGATAAGGGGTTTTATGGCCACTCAGAATATGCTATTAACAACTCATACCAACTT
The DNA here is from genome assembly GCA_028023455.1 of Epiperipatus broadwayi. NCBI lineage: Eukaryota > Metazoa > Onychophora > Udeonychophora > Euonychophora > Peripatidae > Epiperipatus > Epiperipatus broadwayi. Next base: position 42,744 of record JAQFVV010013913.1, read on the forward strand.
TTTTTATAAAGTTGAGATAAATAAACTAAATATTAAATGTATAATGAATAATAAATAAGCAGATAATAATTTTATTATAAAATCAATCTTCTTTTAATAATTGAAATAGAATTATAGTGATTATTTAAGATTAAGAAAATGGATAAATAGTTTATTTGTTAAATGGATTCTTCACATCTATAAGTAACTATAACAAAGTGATTATTATCTTTACTTCATGTGCATGTACTCTAAACCAGTGGTCTTCAACCATTGGTACATGGACCGGCATTGAGCCACAGAAATTTTCTGCCAGTCTGTGCTAGACTGGCAAGAAGTTTGTAATAACAAAATAATAAGATTTTAAACTTTTAATTAATATAAACAATTTTTATTTATTTTTTCATAGCATTTTTACCTGATGAAAAAAAAAAAAACAGAACAAAATCTAATGAATCGTACATAAATTAATTTGTTTTTTTTTATTTATCACAGAAGTTTATGGGGGGGTAGAATTAAATTTTTTATTATTTTTCTAAAAAAATTCAAAATTAAAAAAAAAAATAAGTTTTTTATTATACAAACTCCGGTTGTCTTTTGATAGCCAATCATGGCCACTTGTCAGCATTGTTTATTGTTAAAACAATAAAATGTAATGTGACTTTTTTTGATCTCTTAAATTTTTTCTACTCCCTCTTTTAATATTTCATTTTTAGTGGGGGGGGGGGTTTCTGCTATACGGTGTTTTTTTTTTTTTTGGCTTTAACTTTTATTTTTGAAATCAATTTTTATTACTTTTTTTAAAAAATAAAAACCAAAAAATAACTTTGGTCTCTAACTTTTACAAATTATTTCTCAATACACCCCCCCCCACTCCCACCCCAAAATAAAATAAGATCAAAACTTTTGACTTTTTCAAGTTTCAGTTGTTGTTTTTTTGTTTAAAAATATGGCCACTTTTTTTTGGCCTACAAGGCGATATATTTTTTGATTTTATTTGTATACCGCTGATATACTAAAACATTTATTTTTAAAAACAATTTTTATTACCTTTTTAAAAAATAAAAACCCAAAATAATTTTTGTCTCTATCTTTTGTCTCAGTGAAGACAAAGTATTTCTCAACCCACCCCCCCCCCCCAAAAGTAAAATCTTTTTTGGCTTTAACTTTTATTTTTGAAATCCATTTTTATCATCTTTTTTTAAAAAGCAAAACATCCAAAAATTTTCTGACTCTAACTTTTACAAAGTATTTCTCAATTCACCCACCCCCACCCTAATTGAAATAAGATCAAAACTTGACTTTTTCAAGTTTTTGTTTTTTTTTTTTTTTTGTTTAAAAATATGCGTTTTTTTTTTTTTTTGGCACATAAGGTGATTTTTTTTTTGGCTTTATCTGTATACTGCTAAAATGCTAAAACTTTTATTTTTAAAACCAATTTCTGTTACTTTTTTTAAAAAATAAAAGCAAACAAAAAATAACTTTGGTCTCTATCTTTTGTCTCAGTGAAGACAAAGTATTTCTCAACCCCCCCTCCCCAAAAAAAAATTAAAATAAGATCAAAACTTTTGACTTTTTCAACTTTTGTTGTCTTTTTTTTTAAAAGTTGGTGACTATACAGTGATTTTTTTTTTTTGGCTTTATTTTTATTACGCAATGTTTATTTTGCCATTTTTTAAAAAAACTTTTCCTATTAATTGCATTTTTTGATCCTTTCAACACACCAGCACAAAAAATTACAATAACATCAAAACTTCAGACTTTTACATGTTTTGTTTTATTTTTTCAGATTTAAATACAGCAACCTTTTTTTGGCTGTACGGTGATTTTAATTACGTGATTTTTATTTTGCCCTTACTACTATCAAAAGACAACCTCCATATATATATAACTTCATCTTGTATATTTAACATTAAATACAGACATCACATTTATCATAATCATTGTCACGTAATTACACTAGCTGTGATATTTCCCAACATTCAGGTGAATAACATTTTATTCTTGCATATTTTAACAATGAAATAATAAATGTAGAAATGCAAGCACATTAATAGAATGATTGTTATTGTACTGTCTTCTGTAGCAGTATGACTGTGCAACTCAAGAAAGGGTGTTCAGCATGTGAAGGTAAGCAACACCATTACATCTTTAAGAAAATTTATCTGTAAACTTCTGCTGGTCCACAAAATCTTATCCTCATTTTTCTTGGTCTGCAGGTGTGAAAAGGTTGAAGACCACTGCTCTAAACAACTAGAATCAAATATAATTGTGGCATTAATGATATAATGTTAAAATTTCTGTACAAATCTCTGCTGTCAATGTCCAAGGTATTAATTCCCTCGGTCGTATTAATGCCATCAGGCATTTCTTTAGGCAAAACTCACCACATATGTTGTTCATAGGTGAAACAAAATATCACCTAAACTCAAACTACTTCATAAAATCAGAACTTAGTAAAATAAGATTCACCCATTTATCTACAGGTCATGCGGCTAGGGGAGGAGTTGGGGTAATAATAAATAATCTTCTGGCTCCAACATCCTTCAGAACAATTTATCTAGATCAGAACCTAATTGCCTTGGAGTTTACCTTCTCCTTGAATACTTTCAATGTGATTTATGTATACAGCGCCAATGTTCATGCAACACTGCTAAAAATAGTCCACACAATTAACCTAATTACTAATTATAATAATGCATTACTAATTATAATAATGCACCTACCATTCTGCTTGGTGACTTTAACATCTCCTATGAATCCTTCACAAAGAAATATTTACCCCTACTCAACAAAGTATTTCTCAACGGGAGGGGATTCTTTCCACCTGATGCATTTTCATTCTATACAAAAAACAGTCGCACACTCATTGATCTAATGTTCTACTCGGCCGAATTGCACTATGGGATAGAGGCTAGACTGCAACCGACAGCCTTTTCAGATCATTTTGCGATTATGGCATCCATAGAACTGAACAACTTTCAACAAATTAAAGTCAACCGGAGTCTCAGAATGTTCACTAAAACCAACGCCACTGAGGCATTCTTCTCAGAGGCCTACATTCTTTTTCACAAGGTGAACCTCATATACCTACACTCGGTCGAGGTCTGGACTACATTTATAGGCATTATTCAGTCGCTGATTACTCAATACACCTTCAAGCTTAAGGGAACAACCACACTGATGCGTGAATTGGACAGCCTGAATTGGAAAATTAAAAACTTCAATGGTCAGGATCACAACATTGAATACTTACTTGAGCTAAAAGCTTCATACAGATCAAAACAATCAGCAGTAGCAGAGATAATAGCTACAAAAAATGCAAAGAATTACCTGCCAGCTCAACATTTCTGGACCCAGGGCTATCTCAGGTGGGCTCTGGAGGCCAGAAAGAAACAGGAGGTTTCTACTTTATTGCTCATCAATGGTGGCAGCCTTACTGGTGCGAATATGATTTTACACATAGAGAACCACTTTCAAAACCTTCTCTTAGGTCACTGCACAAACCCTGCCTTGGAATGGGAGGGCACAACCGGAGAGGCAGATCATGGTATTACACTCCAAGACATTACCAGTAGATTTCAGGGTCTCCCTGACAGTGTTCATCCTGGGATTCATGCTATTCCGAAGTTTGTGTTCACTCACTTAATTTTTTTTACTGCATGTTAACCTACCTCACCATTGAAAGGAGAGTAATTCCTAACCTATATCCAATTGCCATGGTTCCATTCATTAAAAAGAACCGGGATGCTACCTCTCTTAGCAGTATCAGGCCAATATCGATGACACCAATTTTGTTCAAAGTCATGGAGGGTATAATAAAAGAATAAATTCAGAATGCCATTCTACAGGATATATCGGCCTCTCAATATGCAAGGAAGGGATCATCGGCGCTGACTGCAATTGGTGAAGTGAAAATTCTGCTTGATCACATTAGATCTAACAGAAAATCCCGGCCTGTGGCAGTCCAGCTAGATGTGCCCAATGCTTTTGATACAGTAGATGTCAACATTCTTCTTGAATTGCTATCTCAGTTGGGCATATCAAAACATATAATTCTGATATTGGACAATCTCCTGAATAATAGGCATATTCATATTTCCATAAATGGACATTACTCAGATGGATTTGGCCCTTCAAGATCCATACCACAAGGTTCACCGTTGAGTGGTCTACTGTTCATAAAGTACATCGACCCTCTGATTAAAGAGCTAGATCAGCTTCCAGGTATATATGTGCCCCGGCTTAAGAAAAACATCAAGGTTTTTGCATACATGGATGACATACTTGTGATTCTTCCATCCCGTAAATATCTGAAGACACTTCATTCCATAATTACCAATTGTACTAAAGATTATAAATTATCCATCAATCCTCACAAGTCATCATCCTGGTGCATCAACACTGGTAGGAAAATACTATCCAATTTTTTAGCGGAACCTCAGTGTTTTCTGGGGTTTCCTATCTTCAAGTCACAGACTGCTATGTCTGTCTGCCTACAAAAATCCATCATAAGCAATGCTACTAAGGTGGTTCAGTCGCTGTCAAGGACATACCTGTCCCTACAAGGGAAGATTGCTCTTATTAATATGAAGATTATGGCGAGCATAAATTACTACCTGTCAATAATGACAGTTACCAAATCATTCACCTTACAGATTCAGAGGCTCTGTGGTCAGCGCTTATGGAGAGGATGGACCACTGCAATTAGCATCCGCAGACTTCAGTTTCACAGGAAACAGAATGGTATGGGTCTCCATTCAATACAGACAATCAATTTCCAAAAAGGGCATTCACTTTTAGTAAACCTGGGGAAAAAATACCCTCTATCAAATATTATAGAGACTGTAATACCTACTGACAGACCTCCCCCCAGTAAACACACATGGCTTGACACCATTATTAAACAACAATCTCTATACATCGGGCACTCAATAACAGAGTTTAATAATAAAATCAACATCTGGAAGGCATATTGCCTGCTGAATCCTGTTAATACAGTTATTTATGCTCACCTAAAGTTCAGCAAACATAAAAACACCTCCAAATTTAAAAATCTCCTACTCAGACCCCAACTTTTGGGTTATCTGATCAAGGTGAATATGGATTCCATGCCAACTAATACATTCTTATACTACAAGTGGTTTCTAAATAAAATAGACCCTATTTGTCATGCCTGTTCTAGAGGAGAGGAGTCCTTTAATCATCTGTTAAATATTTGTCCAGGCTATAACAGTATTCGAAGAATTATCTCTCAACACTGCATTATAGCAGTGGATAAAATCCTGGACATTAGGGGTTGTCTCTTCTCTGGAGACTTTACAGTAATCAGGTTATAAATCTTCCTGACATATGCTTTTTGGTACACAAGGTGCAGGACAAAGTTCACACAACCAACCCCGGATCCCAATCCTATATTTTGTGATAAGCTCAAAGCTCTTCAAGACAAGGATAAGATACTATCCTCTAGATTTTTGTTTAATAATACATGGAGCCTACTAGTATGGCCCACAGACTCTACATGAATTTTGGATCTGATATATCCACATTGTAGTGTATTGTAGAAGAAGTAGTCTGTGTTGCAACATGTCAGATTCTACTAGAGGGGCATTGATTTCACACTACATGTATCCCAGCTGATAAGTTAGCATTATTGGGTCATTCTCTGTGCTGGCAGGGGTGGGCAATACCAACTAAATAGTACATATTTGCTCATATTATAACCTGCTAGTGCAGAGAATGGCTCTTGCATACTTTTTCCAGACCAACGCCAGCAATGGATGAGCCAACATTAACAAAGTGTTTTTATTATGCATCTGTACAATTTTATAATGTCAATAAATATATTTTTAAAGTTTAAAGTCATTTATATCATATGATATTTTAATTTGTCAAAATAATAAACTTAGTTAAAATATTATATATTTCACAATTAATTCCATGTTGAAAATATACATAAAGTTCATATGTGTATATATATAAAAAAATAGTATAAATCAAAGTTATTAATTCATTATTTGTAATTATAAATTTATTTAAACGCACATTGATTATGTAAGTAATATTTACTAAGGTTATAAACCTAAAGAGTGTGCACATGAAATGTGAAAGTAGGGACCTCTAGGGTCCTAACCACAAGCTTATGCTTTGGAAGAACAGAGGGAAACCCTCTTTACTTCAACCTACTTTCTATATAAATAGGTGAAGCTGAAGCGGTTAGTTCTGAGAGTGTGAATCTATTTAATACTTCACTGATTAAGTCCACAATTCCTATTACACATTAATACTCACAAAATCTTTTGATTTACAACAAGTCAATGGAAAGATCTTATAGTTAGAAATTTATTACAATAATTTAAATTTGTAATTATAAATTTATTTAAATGCACATTGATTATGTAAGCAATATTTACTAAGGCTACAAACCTCAAGAGTGTGTGTGAGAAAATTTCTAACTGTAAGATCTTTCCATTGACTCATTGTAAATCAAAAGATTTAATGAGTACTAATGAGTAATAGAAATTGTGGTCTTAATCAGTGAAGTATTGAATAGCTGCATGCTCTCAGATCTAACCACTTCTGCTTCACCTATTTATATAGAAAGTAGGTTGAAGTAAAAAGGATTCCCCTTTTTTCTTTCAAATTGTAAGCTTGTGGTTAAAACCTGTAGAGGTACCTACCTTCACATTTTCATATGCACACTCTTGAGGTTTATAGCCTTAGTAAATATTAATTCATTATTTCTAATGGTAAAAAAGGTTTTTCATTTTACTTTTTAAATAAAAATAATATTATTTCTTTGACTGTCCTTCATAAAAGTTTTCTTTTTTTAATAGGTTACTCCTAATTAATTGTAAACATCTTTAAAAATACTGCAGCAAATTTTTTAGTTTATTAATCTAGAAAGATTTTTGGAGTTTACCTTTTTTTAAAAAATATACTGGAAACACATCTTTATTTACTTTAAAAATATGTTATAATTTAAAATTACAAGTGACATTTTCAAGAAATTAATTAAAATAGTATTATTCTCAATATATATATATAGTCAACAGATGGCGTTCTACCAAAAACACCGTCAAGCGTTTGTTTACATAAACATCAGAGCATACATTGACTATCTCTAACTTTAATTCCACTTTCAGATCATGATTTCAAGATATTTGCTATTGTCAGTGAAAGACAGGAATTTTAGAAATTTATATATATATATATATATATATATATATATATATATATATATATATATATATATATATATGTTGCAGCTCTTTAACTGCACTTCTCTGAATATTGATAAAACAGTATATGTATAGACTAATTCTTCAGCAAGCTGATGGACTCTCATGATAAGCTGATCCCTTTTAAAACAACTGACTAGTTTATTGTCTTCTTCAAGAAAGGCATAATCGAGTAACTGTTAGCATACATACAGTAAGTTCCATTTAGTCTAAAATTTGATAGACCTCAGGCATATTAGCTAATACCTAATACATATGGATTAATGAACCATAGAAAAGCTGGGTCTTTCTTCCATGTGAATTTAATCTCTTCCATTGTAAATTAGTAGCAGCATCTGGATTTGCACTGTCTTGCCTTCAGTTATATCTCCATATTGACTACTAGTGTAAAACTAAAATTCTCCCAATCTCTTTTTCAACCTTTTTATAATCCTGGGTCAAAAAAAAACAGTAATTAAAAGTAAATTTTCTTTATCTTGATTGAAAAAGTTAATGACTCTTTTTTTGTTTACCTTACTTTCAAACATAGCTTTGTAGAATTTTTATCACAATATGTTACACAAGCTTTAATTAAAAAAATTTCTTTAATAAAAATAGATTGTAAAATTTTATAATTACCTATATATCTATTGTTATATAAAAATGTGCTTGTTTTAATTATAAAATCAGAATTAATAAAATATTAATTATACCTTCTTAAAATCTTTAATTGATAAAAAAACATTTTTGAATTCAAAATTATTTAATCCTTAACTGTTATTCCAGTGTAATATAGAAAATATCTATAATTTTTTTTTGTCTGTGTTTATTCCCACTTTTCCTTTCAACTTTATATATATATACATACACTATTACATTGTTGTATGCCGTAAGACACAACTTTCTCAATATATTTATATTTAGAGAGAGAGATTACAACTTAATCAAGTAAACAGATATCTGTATAATAGTAAATTAAATATGATAGGTAATGATCAATTTAAAATTTTTAATAGTAAAAAAAAAACCAAGAAACTCCAAAAATGTAGTTTCATAAAAAAATAGTGAAAGAAAAAAAAGCATACTGTCATTTTTCTGAAATCAATTTTCATGTTTCTCTTTAGTTAATTTTATTCTTTTATACATATATTTTTAATTTTGTTAGTACAAGTTCATGGAATGTTAAAATAAATTATTTATAGGGAATTTATAATTTTTAAATAAATGTTAAAACATTTAAACCAGAAAATGCATACATTATCTTAAAATATCTTTATTCACGCTAAGCATTTTCAATATTTCAGGTATCATAATCATAGCTCTATGATACCTAAAGTATTAAAAATACTTAGTTTGAATAAATATATTTTAAACTAATGTATGCCTTTTCTAGTTTAAATGTTTTAACATTTATTATACAGAAAAAGAGGTAATATTTATATTTATCTAATTAGGTAATTTACATTTCATTTTAACAACGGATGAAATGATATTCAAGTTAAAACTATTCCAATAGAAATATTTAGTCTCAAAATTGGGGTCATTGATCAAATTAGAATAAAAATAGACTCTTGAATCTTTAAAACTATGAACAAACTGAAAAAGATAGGTAAAATGAATATCAGATATGAAAAGAAAAATACTAAATACTGAAGAATCTTAGAGACAAGATGAATGATTTGTGATAAAAAGAATGAAAAAAACTTTAATAATATTTTAATGAAATAGCAATATGAGCATAAGGGTCTTGGTATTATTTTAGATAGAAGAATAAAAGATTACTTTTAAATAATATTTCTGTGAAAGATAGATTTTTGTTGATAATATATAAAACAATTCCAATCTATTGATTATTTATAAATGCATGCCAATTAATGGATGTAAATGATAATGAAAAAGTAGAAATGTTCTATAAAGGAATTTTTAAAAAAATGTGAAAACCAATATAATACTAATTAAATAATAGTAGTCATTATTGTGGCAAAATGAAAGATAATAAACTGATAGATGATTATAAGTCAGAGAAAAGAAATACTTGGGGTAAAATGCTGATTAGTTTTTTAAAAGACATAGCATGGCAATAATAAATGTGTTTCAAAAATTATAAAAGAAATAGTTTGTGCCAAAAATGATACAAGTGATTGGAATAATTGCTACTAGATCATGTTTTGAAACTGAGTAGGTTTAATAACTATTTTGAGAATGAATTTGTATTTTTCTTAAAATCTATAATGGTAGAATGGAGATTATATTTCAAATAATAAGAAGAACTGACACAAAATAAATTACCCATTGTTATATTGAAAAAAGAAATTTAGATCTGTTGTATAAGAAAATTGAGAAATTCAAGTAAAAGCTGATACACATTCATGATTTTTTTTAATGTTGCAATATGTATAAAAATTTATATAAGACCCAACTAAGCAAAAAATTATTGATTGACTAATGAGATAATGAATAAAATAAAATTGTGAAAATGATGAAAAATATATATTTTTTAAAAAATATAATTACTAGAATAATAGATTGGAAGTTTAGATATAAATAGTATCGAATCTTGTGGTGGGTAAAGAAGATTAATTGAAAAAATTGATTAACAATATTGGAAGTTATGAGAAAGATACATGAAAAGGATTATTTAATGAGAAATTTTGAATAGACGGACAATTTGATTGAGCATATATTTTAAAGCTAGTTAATTATGAAATGTGAAACAACTAAAACTAACAGCATATAAATAAATACAGAAGAAATATAAATAAAAGGCAGATTAATTTAATATATATCACAATAAAACAATTAGTTTGGAAAATCAAAATCACAGAAATGAATCAACAACTGAAGATATAAATAGTATTTTAACACTAAAAAAGGCCATGATGAAGAAAAAATAGGAAGATACATATATGATTTATACAATAGAAATAACAATAAAAAAGTCAAGTAGATAAAGGTGAAATAAGTTGTACTATAATGAAAAAGATTGTAAAATATTTAAATTAAATGAAAAATGTTAAAGTTTAAATAATTGATCTCATTTGAAAAAGATTATGGAAAAATGATTAAGGAAACGAGTTGATATTTGGAATGTACAACTCATATAAATGATCATTGCATTTTCTCTCAATAGTTAAAATTCCAAAATAAAAAAAGTGTATTGCAACAAAATATAAAAATTGTTGGACAGTTATATATAGCCTAGATGTGTTGTTAAAGTTGTGCAAAAAAGTGTATTTTCATTATGTTAAACATGTTTATATCTCATAATCAGTTGGAATTTATAAAAGAGGTAAAGGCAAAATATGCAGATGGAATGCTCAAATCTATCATTTAGAGATATATTTAGGTGATATAATATTTATATTATTGTTTTTTAGGATATTTTTTTAAAAAAAAGTAATATGAAATCTGGATGCGTATCAGAAAATATTGGGTTATAAGAGTGAAGAGATTAATATAGATAGAAGCTTAAGACAGGTGTATTTATTTTATCTCCTGTTTTATTTAATGTATATTTAGATGCATTATTAGGTGAATGTTGTTTAATAATGATGGATATAGCACTGGCAGTAGAAGGATTTATTGCATTTATTTGCTGATGATATAGCAATCTATGAAAATAGTGGTTATAAGATCAACCAAATGTTATAAAATATTTTAGAAGTTGTAGAAGATTTGAAATAAAATGAATGTAAATAAAACTGCAGCCATATAAATATATGCTGAAATAAAAATATTAATAAAAAATATAAAAGAGAAGTTATAAGGAATATTTATTGCTTTTAAATATAACAAAAATTTAATAAAGATTATTTTGTAAACCATAAAAATTAGCTTTGATACTGTTTAGAATAATAATTTATATGGAGCAGAAATGTGAATGATTAAAAAAGAGTGTAGAAAAAGATTGGAAATTTAGAGATGTAAAAAAGAATGAAAAGGATTCATTGTGAAGATAAAATCAGCAAATGTAGAAATGCTGGATAAAATGGATAACTATTCGGAACTTTCAAGAAGAGAAATTGGATTGCTCATATACTTTGAAGCAAAGAGATTATGTTGAATTGATTATGGTGATAAATCAAAGAAAAATAAAACATTAATTGTTAATTTTAAATAGAGAAGTAGCTATGAATATTTAAGGATGAGAGAAGGGAATATAAAACTTTGAAAAAGATGGCCTAGTGTGATATGTGAGACATATTTATAGCAATTGTCTAATATTCTCACTATCATTCATTAACAGAGAATGAATGAGTATGTTAAAATGGCTGCTGACCTTTTAATTTTATACAGGATTAGATTTTTCAATACCTGTCAAGCGACAATTTTTAAGCACAGATTACAAAATATATTTTTATTTTAGGAATGATGAGTTGTTAATTTAATAAAAATGAAAGAAAGCAATTCAACATTGGGACACTATATTTTAAATTTTCAGTTGCTTTTTCATATACATTTACTTTCCAAAAAAATTTAAAATAAGCACTATTAACTCAAGTTTTATGTATGAGTTGTTATCTGATATCATAGCAGTCTCATTAAACAGCAGACAGAAAATCTAGATAGATTGTAAATCATTGTGCATAATGTTATTATTTAAAATTAATTTTTAAACAATGTGTGAAATACAAATTCAGGATTTTATTTTGAGTCTGTTTTCTATTTATATAAAAGTTTGAGCTATGATCACAGGTTAAATTTCCACTTATTTTATTGGAGAACTCAGAAATTTGATCTCTTACTGCTTATCCTAATAATTGCCTTAACACACTTTGTATAGTAAAATTTATATATTAATAAGATATAAGTAAATAATTATTTTAATAAAAATTAATTATTTGTCAAATGATCATATGATGTTTGAGCACAAAATCACAGATTACGCTAGACATTTTTTAAAAAATATATATATTGCTTTTCTTTTTCAAAATTGAGCCAAGAATTTCTGGTTCTTGAGTCTGATAATTTTACTATTAGAATAAATAGCTCATGGCAAAATTTATTTAATTAAAATTTAAAATAAGTTTGTAGTAATGTCAATATATACAATTTAAATAAAACTATTAACTTTTTAATATATATATTTAAATAACTCAAATTTTGTTGTAACATATATGTAAAATACACTCATATTGCCTTTTTTTTTTTAAAAAATAATGTTTTATTTATTACTGAATTATTCATTAATATTCAATTTAACTACAACACATGGTCATGAAGAAGTTGGATATTAATAAATGATTCAGTAAAAAATGTTTTTTTTTTTTAAAAAAAATAAGTATTTTGTGTGTATTTTATATATATTGTAGGGATCATTTTGGAAAAAAAGATGTTTTTAGTAGGTATTGTATTATTTGTAAATGAGATTGTTGAATTCATACTTTGTTAGAATCTGTGATATATATTATATTTTTATCTTCATTTTTATGAGACTTTTTTGTATTGTAAGCTCTTTGAAAAACCCTTTAAATGATTTTATGATTAATAATTCTAACTATAATTAAAAAAGAAAAGAAGATAATCCTAAAATAATTCACTCAAAACTCTTTCTTTGCATAAATGTTTGGTGAATATTTTAATATATTATTTTTTAAAAAAAAAGATTGACTCTTATTATTCTTAATAATGTTGAATCGGTAAACTATATTATGGATAATTATTCAAGAGATCATATGATGTTTGAGTAAATTAAACACAAGTTTATGTTCTCAAAGGTTACATATGCATCCTAAGTAACTGATGAACAGATTATTCCACCATTTTTGGAGTAAGACAATAAAAAAGAAATTCCCATAACAATATTGTATTTCATTTTATATTTTAAGCATTTACTTAATAATCACTTTATATAATTTAATATGTGCCACGATTTTGTGTAATGTTTATATTTTTTTTTTTTTTGGTTTATTTTTTATTTTAGAAATTCCTACTTCTTCCACTCATTTGCCACCTAGAGGAAAAACAATACCAGGATTACCTCCTAAACCTGGTGCCTTAGGTACAACCAAATTTATTCATCATAATAAAAGTAGTAAAAAAGCCTTTGATCCTAATGAAATGATACAAGACAGTCCAGATTTAAGTAGTGCAGATGTCTTTCAGGGTTATGATTTTGAGGATGATGATAATACAGGAGAAGGAATTGTTATATTATCTCATGTGGACATCAATGATAATGATGTTCCTAAACTAACTATGCAATCCCAAACCCATCTTGATTTAGTAGACCCCACAACGACAGCAACTAAAGAAGCTACTCAGAAATTATTAGCAATGACATCAACACCTTTTACCACACTACAAGATCTTATAATTAAAGCTACCAAAGACCCAAAGCATAATAGTTGTGAAAAAATTGTTTGTCATGGTGGTGGAACATGTATTCACAACCTATATCATCAAACTCCAAGATGTCAGTGTCCGATTGGTTTGGAAGGAGACTTTTGTGAAAAAGGTAAAATAAAATTATGACTTTTTTATATATAACATAAAATAAATATCATTTCCCAAATTAATGCATTTTGAAAATATGATAGGTATACTCATTAGCAATGTCTATTATCTATTAGAAAATTGTGACTTAAATTATTATTTGTATAAAATATTATGACTATTTTTAAACCTACATGGTAAATGTAAAAGTTTCACAATATGTTAGTTAAGCCTTTCATGTCAATTAAATTGTGTAAATCCTTGAATTTTTTTTAAGCCCAAACTAATTTTAAGATTTTTTTCCAACTGAGCTGGCCATTCAGTATTGATTGATAAATGGTATCTTACCAATTATTAACTAGAGAATAAAAATATCTTGTTGATCTATGGAAGACCTAAATATATTGTACTCATAATTTTCACCTATTAATATTTATATGAATCTCATGTTCACATACTTTATAATTTTTAATATTCTTCATGTGGAATGCTTACATATGTTTCTGATTTTGTTATTTTTGATCTGTTTAGAATTATTTCCACATTGATTGCTTGCATAGTGTTTGCAAATAGATGGAACCTCTACTAATAATACAAACAATTATCATGTGGGTTGATAAAATCTTATTTTGGTAGAACAACTATAATAAAGCAATTTTAAATTATATATCGTGCTTTTTTTGTAATTTTTGAAACTTATGATTCAAGAGTAAAGTGCAGACAAAAGTGTATTACGTTTGCTATAAATAATATCAGTTAAATGATGTTTAAAATGCTTTAAAAATATCTCATTTTATTTTTATTTTAAAAGATATATGTAAAAGGGAGATATATTATAAATTTGCCTTTTTTTCTTAAAACAAATATACTAATAAATTATTCTTGAAATCTTGCTTAGAAACAATCACAAAAATAGCACACAGGAGAATTGACTTGTATTATTGCAATTCTAAATAAAAGATTATTTTAAAAATTCAATGAAAAATATAAAGAAATGACTTTGATATTTTTTAAATATTAATTTTTAATATACGATAAATGTGCACTGAATTGTGTATAATTTATTATTTATTTTTATTAGATTATCATTATAAAAGGTAAATAAGACTTTTTGCTTTATAAAGATAATTGCAGGTACAATAAATCTTGAACCTGAAATGCTACAATAATTTTTAATAAAGGTTGGTCAACAATAAACTATCACTATGGTTTTAAAACCCACTTTTCAACAGGAATCTCTATTATATATTAACATATATTATATATTGACATACAGTGTATGGAAAATTATGAACTATTTTGAAAAGAAAAAATGTATTGATGATATTTTAAATTCGTTTATATATTAATAAATAGATAAATCTATTCTGAAAAACTTTTTTTTTTTACCAAAGCAAAAATTACTTTTGACTTTGATAGTTTTTTATAGCCGTATAATTGATATATCCACTTATCGAAATATCATTTTTACAAATAATTAGTATCACTCTATACTTTAATTAAAAGTTAAGCTTTTTGCAGATTGATTAAAAGTACGTAAATATATACAATACATAATACAAATAATTATTACCAGTATGAGTTAACCAAATAAGAATGTAAATAATAGAATATTGAAAACTAGCTAATGTTTATATAATAAATAAAATCTACTTGTTTTATCTAAAAAAATAATTGTTGTTATATTAAAATAATAATAATAAATTTTTGTGCAATGCTAGCTGAAAAATGAAATTATTTTTTTAAATTTTAAAAGATTTTCAAACATACTATTTGTTGTGAGAATAGCATTATAAAAAAAAAAGAGAGAATCTTAAAGAAAGTTATATAATAAAATGAAAATATGTTTGAATGATTTATTAAAAGTAATAACAATATGTCTTGCGTTGTTGGCCGAGAGGTATCGCAGCTGCCATGCAAGCAAGTAGTTGGTTGCAGACGGTTGTGGGTTCGCGTCCCGGCCGGTGCTATGACATATGGAGAAAAAAAAAAGTAATAACAATACACATCATCAATTTGAACCCAATGTTTTGATCTACGATCAATTATTTACTATAACAATCTTAAAAAAATATTTTAAAAATTTTCTTGGTGATCGTTTAGTGAGACTGATATCATGATATCATAGTTATTAATGGCTTGTCTTCCAAAAGCAAAATAGCGACTTTTATATTGAAATTGTACAGTATAGAGTTTATTCATAATACACAATATAGAAAATAATATTAATGCTATGTACATATTAATGCTATGTACAATAATTTGATTATAAATTAAAATACAATTAATGAATGTACAATGCAGTACTTAATTTCCATTCAGCATTCTTACAAGCCAATCAATACTTTATGTGATATATCCAAAATAAACAGTTTTGTCATTAAGATTACAAAACCAAAAAAAAAAAAAGTGTTTCATTCAGTATAATAAATAATCAAAATCATATTATAACGACATACAATAAACAAATATATTAAAACAGTATTAAATTTTAAAATGTTTACATTAATTAAAAAAGTGCACACTGTATTTACTTTTATGGATTAAAGTTTTTACTAACTAACCTTGTTTGCAGTAAAAATTAAGATCACCCATCTTGTAATTTAGTTATTGTAATTGTTATTTTGAAGAGAAAAAAAAAGATTTTATAATAATGAACTTTGTATGATCAAAAATTATTAAGTCTAAATTAAAAGTAGCACTTAATTAATCTAATTGATCGATTTTAAAATATCTAATTGTTTCAGAATTGTATACATTATCATAATGTATTTTCAATTTAAAAAAAAAATTATGAGCAAATTTGCCTACATTATGCATTTAATAATTAATAAGTTTGTATGACAAAAATTCAATACAAATAAACTGAAAAATATGCATACATTTAATATTTATTTAAATAGTTTGTATCTTTGACTTTATTTCTACTAATCTAAAAACTTTTAAGTTATTTCCAAGATAATAGCTACTCATTTTGATAAAATAAAAAAAAGTGACAATTTGCATAGTACATATTCTAAAAAAAGCCTTAAATATTGATTACAATATTCAAACACAGAATGTATTGGAAACTTATTTTTATTTTTAATACATCATAGTATTTTTTTGATATTAATTATGATTAAGTTTTGATAATGTACAGTATGCTATTATTGCTATTCTTACACTATCGATAAATAACAAGTCTTTATAATCAATTAAATAAATTATTAAACATTTTTTATTAAATTCAAAATAATTTTATATAAGTAATATAATATAGTAGTACAAATTTTACAAAATGAAGCTTCAGTATGGATTATTTAAGCTCACTGAGAGACAGTTGCTGTGGCAAAAAACAAAAAATTGTTAACTGATAATTTACTTTTACTTTCTCATCCAGTTGCTGCACTTTTGGATAATTAAAAGATGCTTTTATCTCTAAAAATTATATTTAAAAGTGAAAAGCTGCATACATTTTCAACTAACATCATAGCAGCAATTAATTAATATGAGCATCAAAAAAATCTCTAAACCTGGAACCTGAAATAAATATCTTATGTAAAGTGGAGGAGAAGGAAATCATAACATCTGTTTTATAAGTTTATCTATGTTTACCATTGCCACTATTTCTAAAAAACAAAAACAAAATAGAACAAAACACTCAAACCATCTAAGTGAATCAAAACTTCTCAAGATTATAAAATCTTGGCATCCTATAATGAAAAGAAAATCAAGAAGTATATCAATCATTCACTGTAAACTTTTGTCTCAGAAATTATCAGCCATAAACATCTGGTACATTCATCCAAAATGAAACCATAATTGGTATTAGAATAAGCAATTGGTGACTCAGAAATCTGGATAATTAGATTGGTGAATGAATCACTGGGAAAAAAACAACTTTAAGTTTAATTTTTTTTACATACATCTTAATATATATATATATATATCTGAGCACTTATAGTATATATGTGTAAAGATGATAATCTGGACCAACTGATGATTGCTGGTTTAGCATGAAATATGTATATTGGCGATTATTTATCTTTTCAACATATATGTGTTTATGTGTATCAGTATTATTAGATAGAGTGGAGAGTGGTGGGTCATGTGAAAGTCTGTGCTCATATACCCTATATATTACATAGATTTAAGTTGCATAATCATATCTATATTCATATTTTAAGTGGATATTAGCATAATACATATGCACAGATTATACAAGCACATAATGCATATTAAAGATTTTTTAAAATTACTATATATATTAGATTAAATGCTTTGTTCACAGTTTTAGCTGAAGTAACCAGAGAAATTTTTTCCCATCAGAAACTATTATAACTACTTGTTCTTTATATGATATTCTTGCTTAATAAGAAGGGTTGGAGAGCCAATTTTGTTTGCCAAATGGGATAAAAGTGAATAATTGAAAAGATTATTAAAAGTAATATTTTCTAATAAATTTAAATAATGTAATAGATTTTATTATAAGTGATTAAATTTAAGATAAACTAAATAATAAATTTTATAAAATAGATTAAAACAATATAGCTACTTTTTATTATCAATGAAAATTTAGAATTAAAAAAATATATACTTAAGAGATTGTATGTTTTAATACTTGCTTGTATGAGGTATTTGCTACAAAATCAATATAACTGGATACAATTAATATCAAAGAAAATAAATTTTAAAAGTTTATATTAAAAAATCTACATTTAGGTTTAAATAAAAGAAAGAAAAATAGGATAATTAAAAGACTAAAATTGGTTTTAATTTTAAAATTGTACTTGGAAATAAGAGATTCGAAAACAAGATAAAAATTTAATCAGTTAAATAATTATGGTATTTTGAAAATGAAATATAATTAACGTAAACTGAAATTGCTCAAGTTAAATAAAATAAACAGATCATCAAAGTGTTGAAAAACATGAAATCAATAATATATATATATGGCTAGCATTTACTTGAATTTATTTTTGATTCTTGTTATTATTTATGCTTCGTTGTAAATTATACAATTATTATGATCAGTTAAGCAGAGAAATCATGAACTGCCCAAACATTAACATAAAAGCTTATGTTTAAACCAATCCATATTCTGAATGCCAGAGAAGAGAAATTCTTGCCTATGTAGGAATTGGATACAGGAAATAGAAAAGAAAGAAAAGTGATAAAGAAATAAATCAAACAATACATGCCAATGAGGGAGAAATGTTAGCCCAATTAAAAACCCTCACAATGTACTATAGAAAGAAATCCAGTTTGATACATCAATATATATAAATTCTAAAATACAAAAAAATGTTTACTGATTAGACAGACATTTCAAAGCATTAATAATTTTAATTTTATTTTATGATGAAGACCTCAATATATATATTTAGTTTTATAGCTAATTATATATTATTATTATATATAATATATATGTAGTGTAAATTTATTTAATTGATTGATAAAGGAGGAAACAAATTCATGAAATATCAGTGACTGCATGAAAGTTTGTGATGATGGTATATTAGATGTATTAATGTGTTGGACTATTTCCATCACCTTTCATTAAATGTTGAATGTATAGAAAATGTTAAACTTTTTTTTTAATTTTTCAAATACAAACAACTTGTTAGTAATAACAGACAAATAGACAACACAGATTAGTAATTACTCAATGTTTGAAGCAATATCATCTCCGCTCTTCTGCAGGTGTTGTCTGCCTGCCCAGTGACAATATTAGCATAGGAATCAAACTTACACCTTTAGATTCTTAAATATTAAGTGCAGAATAATACTACTTAAAAATAGTGTAGTTACTAATCTGTGTTGGCTACTTGCATGTTATTACTAACAAGTTGTTTGTATTTCAAAAGTTTAATGATAGATGATGGAAACAGTCCATCATATTAACACATCAGTGATTGCTGTTTAAATTTTTTTCAAGTTATATTTAAAGAATCTGAAAAACAAAATTCACTTTAGCTCTTATATGAGTCTTTTTTTTAAGATTTAAAAAAAAATATTATTTGAATAAAAAGGATTTTTTTGTAATCTTGAAATTGTCAGGGAATATTTACTCATTTAAACCACACATTGTGTGAATGCATGTAATATTTTTTAAATGCAAATTATCCAAATATTAATATAAATGATTGCTATTAGAAAAAGAAATCATTATAATTATTGCAATTTTTATTAAAATTATCAAGCTCATTTTGTATGTGAATTATCTCTCACAATAATTGCCATATATTACACAATTATATGAGTTTGGGCTTATAGTGTAAAGCAATTATTTGTATAGTTAAAATATACTATATGTATGATGATGTGTTTATTAATGTTTCTTAAATTTGAGGTCATATTTAAAAGGATCACCTCAGTTAATTAAGTTGGAATTATTATTAAAAAAGGCTTTGACATAATGTACCACTACTAGAATTACTGTTATAATGAAAATAGACTCAGAAAGATTTGCATTGAATGTGCACTTGAAAGTCAAATTTCATATTAGGGATATGTGTAAGCTCAGCTATGGAGTTAAAAATAACTGAATGAATGATTTTATATTTATGATGTTGGCAAATATAGAATGATATTTATGATGCATTGATGGCCGGGAAATTTATGTAATGGCAAATACTTATCATGTAATTATCTTGATATGATAATCTGAGATTAGCAGGTTAAGATTTTAAAATTAACCTGAGAAAAACTTGGATACTTTTCAGAAAGTATGCTCTGAAGCCAATGACTGCAAAAGAAAAATCAAGGAGGCATATTTTGTTATCAGTGATAATAATGCCATCAATAGACGCGACACAGTGTCGGTTTTTCTATCTCATAAAAATGGACAAATTAATTTGCATTCTCATTTGCATATTTTATTAGTTAGCAACATTACATAAATGATTTATAACTTATGTTGGCCATGAATATGAGTGAAAACCTTGAAAGTACTCGGCCCATTTAATTGTTTTGGTTTTTGCAGCTTCTTTGTCAGCGGGTAAATCGCTCTTATATGCTATTATGAATGGTATTATAACTTTTTATGTATTTTTATTTTATGCATGCATGTAAATCAAAATGTAAATGATACTTTGGAAGTGACTATTAGAGAAAATCATTACAAAAGCATTAATTTTTAGATTTGAAATAAAGGTTTAGGTGTTAATAGTTTAATGTACATCTGATTAATTTTCAGTGGCAATGAAAGTATATTTATTGTAAAAGTTGTGAGAATTGTAATAGTTTGTAAATAAATTGTTTCTTTTGTTTATTTAAATAGTGTATGTTTTAACTTATTATAAATAATATCTGATACATATATTAAATCTATGTACATTTCCTCAATTTGGTCTGCTATTGTGGTTGGGTTTATCTTCACATTGTAAGAAATGTATTCCTCAATCCAATTAGTGCAAATAAATAGAGTATTGATGTGGTATTTCCTGATGTTTAATGTCAGGGTGGTACCAGTATCAGTTTGCTCACAATGAAGTTGGTGTTAAACTATAATAAACTGACTATTACAATATACATTTGCAATTTATATTTTATTGCAATGAAATTTTTTAACAAATGCTTAATTAATACTTATTGTAAAAATAATAATAATAATAATAATAATAATAATAATAATAATAATAATAATAAGAATGCGC